>VYZV01003863.1:25838-36812 GCA_013401275.1 Pandion haliaetus | reverse complement strand
GGGGGGGAACCCTGAGATTTGCTGACATGCCATATCCATGATTTAGTCCAACAGTTGGGGCCATAATCATACCTCTAGGCTGTGGCAGAGCATGCTGTGCAGCCGAGAAATGAAAAAAATGAGAGAAAGCTCATCTTTGTATTTCCTTTCCTTGGGCCAGATTGCCAGTGTAAGTTAGATCATTCTCTGATGACAGATGGCTATAAACCCTGGAGGGCCAAGAACCCTAGCCAAAAGTTCACAAAAGTCCATATGAGGGTTTGCATGGACATCACATGCTTTTGGTTTGGGCAGCTAGACACCAGAGAGACATGCAGGGTGAAAGAGTTTGAAAGTAGCTTGAAAGGGTTCCAGGTTGCAGAATTGCCTTCTCTAGTGGAGATGCAAAGCATTTACCCTGCCTCCCAAAATCTGGTCTTAACATGAGCTTTAGCAATTTAGAATAATTACAGGAAACAATGAAAGAGGAAGATGGCCGAAGAAGAATGCATTTATTTCTACAGACTACTAATTGCCACCCTGCAACCAAGTCTAGACCTACACATCTACTGAATCTAAAATATGCCTAAGTCTGCTATCTTACCAGGAGATACTCTTTCCATCCTGTGTTCTACATCCTGTTCAGATGAGTTCTAGCAGTTTACAATACAAATGATTAAAAGTAGGCAAAATTAATGGTTTGGGGTAGCAGAAGTAGATTGCCTAGATCTGGGACACACCTATCATGAAACAGAAACATGTCTGCAAGTAGGATTCATGTTAAATACCTAGCCAGTTCATTGTTTCTGAAGGCTGTAGTAATTTCATTGCTACTGTTCCTAGAAATTTTTATCCAATAGCAGTACTTATAATCTAACACTGGCATAGTTGCATCTGGCAGTGCTGCCTGGCCAAAATCAACATCCACACAGAAATACCCCTCTAAAGAGAACAGTTACAGTGATGTATGGCAAAAATATCACTGCAGATAGGCAAGTAGGAAATACCTACAGTAATCATTTGGATCAACTATTTCTCCTGAGTCTCTTACAACTGTATACCAACTATACTACACAAGCCAGTAACTAGATGGTGCTGAGAATTTTCTTAAAACCTTTTAAAGAAGAAAATACATCATTTAATGATTTTAAAAGATATGTATACCAAAAGCAGTAGCTCAACAGAATATGCAGTGTAAACCTAATAAAAGGAAATCTCCTGATGTTGAACACTCAGTGCAATACTGAAATAATTCTCATTTGCTTTTTAATATTGTACACTCATGTAAACACAGCATGTTCTCAGCTAAGTATAGAAGTATGTTGAGAATAAAAGTACATCTGATTTCTTAATAAATTAGAAGAATGAGGAACTCCTTTAGGAAAAAAAAAAATCAACAAAGACCTTGCAGTCACTCTTACATGTCAAATACCATTAAATACAACTTTGTCTGTTGCTAGAGAAGATAAAAGCTGTATTTAAAAGCCTTGCCAAAAATGTCCTTTTCAGTACTAATTAGCATCAATGGTCAATGCCGCTAGAGCAAAAGAAGAACAGAGAGAGGGAGGACAAGAGAAATAAGTACCATCACTGACACTAACAGGATTTTTTTAAGCTTTGTCTCATGATACATTAAAGGATATTTTTTCTTTTAATATAATGTCCTAAGCTTACAAGTGCTATGAGCAGACGCCCTTCTCAATCTGCTCTAAAATCAAGTCTAATAGCACACAAAGAAAAGCCACAGCAGAAACTGCCTCTTCCTAGAGTTTTCCCAGACAAGAAATTAGCAGCTCTATAGCATAAAATGAAGCAGAAACCTCCTTGTCACGTTTGAGAGCACTTTTGCTTCCTACTTCAGGACTGTTCGGCCCATGCCTCAGATCACAGGGTAAAGGTTAATGTACAATTAAAGAACCTTGCAGAGAATGAGTCCACATGACCATGTGGTTTTTGTCTTCGCGCTTTTTACAGTCACCTCAGTTTTATAAATTCACAAAATGGGGAATCTTACTGTTGCAGCAATCACATTCATTGGGAATTGCAATGGATGTATTTTTGGTTTCTTGTTTTTTCCAGCTTTCACTGTGCAAAACAGACCTTTGTTAACAAGTGAAAGCATTAGAGGTCAAGAGATGCAGGTGTTTCTCATGTTTCATAGTGGAAAGCAGATTATCAAGTCTGTTCTACCATGTTGCCAAAACCAACTTGATCTTATCTTTTGGAAGTGCTTGCAGCCAGCCTGTGCACTTGTCTTCCTTTTCCTTGCTACCTCCAATGCACCTGGCACAGCTTAAAACAAAAACAGAAATACCAACAAAAAAAAACCAAACCAAACCTTTTCACTTGCATCATCACCTATGTTTCATTTTCCTTCCTTTCCACAGTTTAGTTTGTTTCAAAAATAAAGTGCCTGCTAATTTCTGGAAGCGGTGCAGTTATATGGGTATAATAAGACATGAGAATTCCTATATTTCATAATTACTGCTAACTCAAAATATGGGTCAAAGCCTAAAAACTGATTAGCCCCTTGAGCTTTTCATGTCTCTTCTTGTCATGAGTGGCATGACAGGGGAAGAAGAATAAACAAGCCTTCCCTCTCACACTCAGCATACAGGCAGCCTAGGGCACTGAAACTCTCTATGCATAGGCTAGAAACAGCATTCACATGATAGCTGCACCAGCTTCCCAAATCTAACCTGTCATTATGTTTCAGTCCTTTTTATGACGGGATCCTCTTTCACATTCCTTTCAGACTGACTTCATGCCCCGAATTCTCTGAATTGGTGCTAAATGCTTGAACCAAACTTTCCAGAGATGAAAGCCTGGTTTGTCCTCAGCATCCTGCCAATATTTAGATTTATTACTGGAACAATCATTGGAGTACAAGCCATGTAGTAGATCTGAAATACAGGCATCCTGTCATTATGGACAGGATCTCTATGTGATCATTTTAGACTGCTCACGTAGTACCGAACAGATGGAAAGGGTTATACTCCCTATCACTCTTGTATGAGAATTGATGAATTAAAGACGAACGTCCAGGCATCACTGTTCGACTACTGAGTCATGCTGTGTTTGCTATTTCAACTGCCTGGATGTTAACGCAAATAAAAAAGTGGTTTTCCTTGTATTCTGAAATAGGGTGTTCCAAAGGTTCAAGGGACTGTTTTTAGGAAATGACCTTCAGTGTATGCAGTACAATAAAGCCAGTCTCTTTCCATGCAACAAAAACTAGAAGTGACCAACTTCAGCATTTCCACAGCAGGCAAGCACAGTGAGGCACATCATGTGAACAGGCACAATTTTGTTAGGATGCATCCAAAATAATTTGGGGTCTAGACAGAGGCATCTAGCAAGCCACCATTTGGACAGCTCAGGTCTATATTAAAATCTGTACAATAGCTGAGATATAGGGTACATTTTACAACAATTAGGACAATACTGAGTAAATAATTCCATGGCTTCACAGGCTAATATCTAGAATAACCACCAGGATATCTTTTGTGACCAGAAGACTTGAGAGGCTTGCATTTTACTATATCTGTACATTCATTCAATCAAAACCAAAATACCCTGAAGGTGAAAACACGCCTACATTTTTTTTGAGTTCTGAACTGCAGGTAGAACACTTATCGAGGATATTGAAATGTTACATTAAAATATGTTTCTGAAGAGTTTGATGTGTGCTTCCATGTACATGCCACACATACTAATTAGATTTTCCACTCAACACCAGACATGAAAATCAAAATGCTGAGGAAGAAAATTAGGGTTGTTTTGTTAAGACAAAAAGTGATTTTTACCTCAAAACAAAAAATGGCCAATTGAACAAAAGTTTATGGTATTCTTCATTTCATTTATTTTAAGTAATTTAGGTCTCCAACTGGTATGACAGGAAATTATATGATTGCTTGATGTTCATTTTCTCTTAATTATTAATATCATTCCATTGGGCAGCCCCTCCTTGCCCCAGGACACATAGCTACAAGGAATTAAAACTGCTGTTAAGCAAAGTGAATGCCCCATCCAGATCTCCATGGAAATCAAGCTGGCTCATACTTCTCTATAGGAACTAGAGCCTCCAGCTGCTGAAGGTTAGTTTGTATAAGCAAGTCCAACCCACATGGGATGAGGAGGAGATGAAGGTCAGCAAAGAATATCCAGTTCTTTCTCTGTAAATGTGTTTTGCTTCACATCTAAAGTTGTGACTAAGAAGGGCTTGATGCAACACAAGAGGAAGAAATAAGAAGGCAACATGAGATTTTTCTTTCCAGAATGTTTCATGCAGTCTCAGAAATGCTTTTTGACAGCTCCTCATGTGTTGAAGAGGAATTCTTCAATGTGCAATCAGCAAGGGGGTCTCTGTAGATGCAGGTTGGCATATGGTATCTCAAATTTCTCAGTGACAAGTGGCATGTTAGCAGAGCAACAGAGTAGCAGGGAAAAAGACGTTTTGCTAATCACTCCCTGTTGCCCACACCCTCAGGCAGAATCATATTGCTTTATGCAGATGAGCTCATAACAGTTTCTTCAATTTAGCTTTTATATAAAAAAGTGCCAGCTCCTAACGCTATGTCAACAGGCACCCGAGGGCCTTCCACTTTACATTGCAAGTGTATTACTATTTAAAGATGAGCTTTTAGCTTAACATCATCGCTTGCCTTCAGAGTTTAATTACCGCCCTCCCCATGAGGCCCAATGAGCCATCCACTCCTCCCACGGGAGTTCTGCCCGGCAATGATCTTTAACTAAGTAAATGCCAAATAAGCACTTCTTAAAGATGCAGTGTCTTGTTTTCTGACTGGCTTTGAAGCCTGCAGAAGCCAGGCTCCAATTTGCATCTCACTGGCAGGAAGCCATGTTGAATTTCGAGTTCTCAGTTGTAAATCTTATCTCTGATATGAACTAGAAAGGGGATTTAAAAAATGGAAAACTTTTTTCCTTTTCTGTTTCTTGTGCTCAGTTATCCTACATCATTACCTATAGGCAGACATCAATCACTGAAACAAGAGCCTCTTGTACCCAGTTACAACACCCATGTCTTACACAGATACAGCACTCTATACAGACTGCATTTGTTACAATACTCCTCCAAATTATCTTCCCATGTTTCTTTCCACCACCTCTGTCTGTAATACAATAGTAGTAATGTGAAACAATTCATTCCCTTGAAATAAATATCCAAGACTTAAAACAGGTCAACACAGATGCACTTAATTCTATAACACGTCAAGCTACTGGGCAAGACACAGAGGCTAACAGACTCAACAGTGTCCATAGAAACAGGAATTTAAACAGACTTTTCTTTTAAGGAAGGAAATAACAAAAATTGACACAACCAGATATGATTTCTGAGTCACGGCAGTATTACAAAGCAGCTACTGGCAGAAAAGAGGATCCTAGTTCCTAGAATCCTATACCCAAATACACAGTGGCACCCGGCACACAAAAAAAGCCACCAAGAGATGAATGAACAATAATCTAGGACCCAACGAGTATCTTTGCAAGTGCCAATTACTCAGCAAACCAAGAAACGGCGAGGAAATACAGCACTGCAAAACAGTAAAGCTCTGGTGCACTGTGAAGGAGGCAGGATGTATACGCTCCTTGCACCATCTGTACTTCAAAGCAGCATACACAGCTGTGACTGAGCTGGAAAGGAACAGACCAGGTGATCTGCTTCGCCTTACTTTTCTGCTAACAGGAAAATAACCCACTTTTGACATATCCTACCAGAGTAGTAATCATGATACTTCATAATTTCAAAAGGCCTAGACATTGGCTGTGATTTCTATGGTACTGTTCAGCACACATTGCAAATGATATTGTGTGTGACTCTCTGGGATTTGTGCCTGGCTTCAGAATCAAAATGCAGGCTCTACCGTCAGAGTGGCTTTCAAGAGCGGGTCTGAACTTAAAATGAAACTTTTCCGCATATAATTATATAAATATAATGAGGGTTTTTTGTAGCAGTTGCAAGAAAGCCCTTTCTTCCACTGTGTTACAGAATATAAAATCTCTAATCATAATGTTCTGGACTAAATAAAAGTCCTTCCATTTAACATAGAGAGGGGAAAATACTTGTTGTGCATCAGGTTGGAAAAACATGCAAGCTTCCAAATAAATGGAGTTCACAGCAGATTCACGGTCTTCAGAAGAAAGAAGAAAGCTACAGTTTCTCGCAAGCTCCCTATGAATTATGGATGCATGGTTATTATGGTAGCAGGCCTCCAGTAACATTTTGCTATGTTAATTTTCCTCTTCTTGATTTTCTGTTATTTGTATTTATAAGGAAAGTTATCAAGCAACAAAACACAGGAATGTCCTTAAAATAGCTACTGGCTCTGTGAAGGTGTGCACTGTAGCTGAATGAAACCAGTTCTTCCTTATCTTTAAGCTTTTACTTTTATATCGTGTTCCTCACCAGAGCACTTGAGTGTTTTTCAAACGTGACTATTCCTTCCTTTTAAAACACTAACTAAAATGAGAACTAGGCACACATTTCTTCACCTGTCAACTCCTGTGCATGTTGCAGGGTTTGTTTAGTTACTGTGGCAAAGCAAAGCCAGGCAAGTGATTTGCTTTCTTTCTTTTTCTTTAGACAAAATCATTCATGATAATTTCAGTGGAAGGACATAGCTACCTCTTCGTGTATGCAGTTTTAACTCTGAATCACCGTTTTGAAACAACATAAATGTACAGGAATTACGTCCAAACACAGACCCTGCCTGTTCCTTTGAGAAGATTCTTCACCTTCACTGGCTCGACCAGATTTGGAGAATGGCATCATAACGGGTGCTCTGCTGCCAGCACACTCCACCAAACAAGGAGGCTAGTACTGACAAAGATATCCAGGTATGCGGATCCTGGACACAGATCAGCCATTGCTTCTGTCCTCCACGGCATGCAGCTTTTGAATACTGAATAAAAATAATAATAAAAAAAAATTCCTCCTGAAATGGGTGTCATTTAGGGCTGCTATTTGACTGTATGACAAAAGGGACTGATTTGCGTGGGTGTTACCTCTGTTGGCCTACTCGTGGCTAAACAGTATGGCAGCTACTCTGTAAGCCTACACTCTCACTGCTGCAAGGGAGCTGGGCGAGGGTGAAAGCCTGGAAAAAACGCTGGAAGTGAGGAGTAAATAGGTGCTCAGGATGTGCTTGTGGGGACAGAAATGAGAGACCACTACTGCAATGATTATTCCTCAGTTTGCATGTGTTCATCCCTGGAGGTAAGGGCAGAAACGCTGCAGCTAGCAGGAACACGAAAACAGCACAGAAGCCAGCAAGAGACCTTGAGCCAGCCAACCCAGAAGGACAGTAAAGCAGAGAAAAGCTGCCATGATGGATGACTGCTGCTGCAGAGCAGCAGTGAAAGCTTCCATATTTTCTGGATTTTAAGCACCTGTCAGCGTGGAGAGCTGCCAGGAGAGGGCAGGGAGCAGGGATCCTCCATCACAGCTTGTTCAAAATGGTCTTGGCTGGGTTGCTGTTTATCTGCGGACTATCTTCTGATGACTCCTTCACTAAACAACTTCCTGCTCCTCTCATCTAGCAGCAGTCAAAGGGCTAACTGGGTCTCACAGGTTATTAAATCACTGATTTTAATGAATTTAGAACAGCATCACCAAAATTCCTCATATTTCAATGGTGCATGTTAATAAAAACAAGTAAATTCACATCAAATTTTGATGTCCCTTAAATTTTGATATCCAAGTGTTAAAGAATCAGATCTTCAATGAATATGAAACAACATTGCTGTTTTTAGCTAAAAAAGCCTCACAATTTTGCTCCATCAGAAAAGATGGCCTTTAACACCTCTACCAATGGGCAAGCCTATGTTTCACCAAAAGAATGTTTTGAACATGAGAACTAATTCAGTATCAGCTTCCAACATCTTAGGTATTTTATACCTCCTCACAAGGTACCCACCACGCCCAAGCAAAATACAATCTCAAGCAAGTTGCATTGAATATGTAGGCAATGTGTATACAATGGCTTACTAATACAGCAGCACTGGTGTGGTTCCTGCTGACACAAATGCTCTTGTCTTGCGAAGAGCTACAGAGGGCTTAGGGGTCGACACAGAAACTGTGACTGACAGTGTATGGTTGCTGTAAAATATAGCCCCATCAGTCAGAAATCACACAGAGGTGATTACTCACACATTTTTTAAAATGATCTGGCATGATATTCTCCCTGTGTTTATACAGTTACTTCATCAGAGACAGAAGCTACCTATACTAAATATTCAACTCTGGAATAATTTTCTGTTAGGAAAAAATTTCCATATTCCACTACTTTAAAGTTTGCTAGATGTTAGTCTAGTAACAGTTCAACTAGCAGCTGAAAATTTAAATACGCACAGAGCACGGTTAGGCCCAACATGAATAAAAATATAGGAAGGTGGTTGCTTGGAACCTCATTTATTTCATTCCTCCTCCCTGCTAACTTTAGACACCTGACATCAGGAATCACTGCCTTCAAGCACCATCAAAAAGCCAAAGCCACATCCAAACTTCAGTGCATGTGTTAGGTGGGGTGAAATGCTGTTTTCTCTCTATCTGCTCAGCTCCCAGTAAAGACCAAGGCAAAAGTATTCGTTGAAAGAGGATGCAGGGAAACAGGACTGTCTACAGTTAGAGGAGCAAATAGTTAGGGAGTGGATTTCTTTTAACAGCTTAAAATGTCTGTCTTATAGATTCATGGCAAAGGTGATATTTGAAACCTGTCAGGAGTTCCCATCCTGCTTTGAAACAGTTAAAAGTATTACAGAACCTTAAGACTCACACATTTGCTCATGATTGTGTTTTAGGAAGAGAAAGACAGAACTTCCTAAAAAGATGCTAGCAAGTGAATCATTCTGTAAGTCTTCAGCAATTTTCTCCACATTAAATAATTATACTGAAGAGTTTCGCACATGTATACCCAATTTCTTGACAGTGCTATTTCAACTGTAAAATCAAACTTCCTCTGTGTCAGAAGACCCTTCTTGCATGGTTAAATGAAAGCAGCAGGTTATGCCACAAGTAGCACAAACTGAAGAGCTGGATGCTATTATACAGCCTTCTTACAGATTTACTCCTTCACTAAATATGATAATGGTATTATTTTATATACATACTGTAATTACTGAAATATGTCAGCTATCTGTAAACAAGCATTAAAGATCAGATAAAAACAGATTTCTTATGTTTCAGACATGGATTACTGTTAAAATCCAACCCGGAAATTGAAGCAATCCTAAGCATCTTTTATTTTATCAGCATTACAGCTCCAAACCATCTGTACTTAATTGTAAGACAACGAATTGTCTAAAAACCAGTGAGGATTAAGAGGACAAAGCTTCTTATGGATGGTTTATATTAGAGAAATTTAAAGACTGCTAAGATCCCAGCACTTCTTCTGTACTTGTTTTATTTCAGTCAAGTCCCCATGTTTATCTTCTAAAATGGAAATACATACAGCATGTTGCTGGTTGCCACAGCATCAGTAAGAGGTTTATCAGGGTCTTAACTTTTGATAAGAAATCCACTGTTAGCTTAAGAGCTTGCTGACATTTACTCCTAAAGTTCATGCCAGGCAAGAAGACCGACTACTGACCTCCAGTGCTCCACTGACTCCCAGAACTGGATAAACTGGGCCAGTAGAGTAGGATGGGAGGCATTTTGCATACCATGTTTCATGTATAGCAAAGCGAATAATTTCATTCATACAGAATGAGGAGCAGATATTTGGTTACAGGACGGTGGAAGGAGAGAAATGGAGACTTCAGTCACCAAATGGGTCACCCAAGCACAGACACGTTGGTGTGAGTGGCATTATGTCAGTCTCCTGATAAATACCTGCAATACACGGAACAGCTCCAAAAATTTTTCAAGTGTCATGCTGTGCTGGTTTTGGCTGGGGTAGAGTTAATTTTCTCCATAGTAGCCAATATGGGGCTATGTTTTGGATTTGTGCTGAAAAGTGTTGATAATTTAGGGATGTTTTCGTTACTGCTGAGCAGTGCTTACACAGACCCAAGGCCTTTTCTGCTTCTCACCCCACCCCACCAGCGAGCAGGCTGGGGTTGCACAAGGAGTTGGGAGGGGACACAGCTGGGACAGCTGACCCCAACTGACCCAAGGGATATTCCAGACCATATGATGTCATGCTCAGCATATAGAGCTGAGGGAATGTATTGGGTTTGTATGGCAAGGTTTTGGGGGGGGGAGGGGGGAGAGTTTACAGGGGTGGCTTCTGATGAGAAGCTGCTAGAAGCTTCCCCTATGTCTGATAGAGCCAATACCAGCCAGCTCTAAGACGGACCTGCTGCTGGCCAAAGCCGAGCCCATCAATGATAGTGGTGGCACCTCTGTGATGACATATTTAAGAAGGGAAAAAGTTGCGGGGACTCAGTAAGGGCAGCTGGAGAGAGGAGTGAGAACATGTAAGAGAAACAACCCTACAGACACCAAGGTCAGTGAAGAAGAAGGGGGAGGAGGTACGCCAGGTGCCGGAGCAGATTCCCCTGCAGCCCGTGGGGAAGACCATGGTGAGGCAGGCTGTCCCCCTGCAGCCCATGGAGGTCCACGGTGGAGCAGATATCCACCTGCAGCCTGGGGAGGACCCCACGCCGGAAAAGGTGGGTGCCCGAAGGAGGCTGTGACCCCATGGGAAGCACACGCTGGAGCAGGCTCCTGGCAGGACCTGCAGATCTGTGGGGAGAGGAGCCCACACTGGAGCAGGTTTTCTGGCAGGACTTATGACCCCGTGGCGGACCCATGCAGGAGCAGTTTGCTCCTGAAGGACTGCACGCCGTGGAAGGGACCTACAGTGGAGCGGTTCGTGAAGAACTGCAGCCCATGGGAAGGACCCACGTTGGAGAAGTTCATGGAGGACTGTTTCCCGTGGGAGGGACCCCACGCTGGAGCAGGGGAAGAGTGTGATAAGTCTTGCCCCTGAGGAGGATGAAGCGGCAGAAACATGTGATGAACTGATTGTAACC
>VYZV01003863.1:7915-25750 GCA_013401275.1 Pandion haliaetus | reverse complement strand
ACAGAATCCGGGAGTGAAGCTGTGCCCGGGAAGAAGGGAGGGGTGGAAGGAAGGTGTTTTGAGATTTTTTCGTATTTCTCATTACCCTACTCTTGTTGATTGGCAATAAATTAAGTTAATTTTCCCCAAGTCGAGTCTGGTTTGCCCGTGACGGTGATTGGTTAAGGGATCTCTCCCTGTCCTTATCTCAACCCAGGAGCCCCTTGTTATATTTTAATCTCCCCTGTCCAGCTGAGGGGGTGGAGTGATAGAATGGCTTTGGTGGGCACCTGGCTTCCAGCCAGGGTCAACCCACCAGAGGGAAGAAGAAGGAAGTGGGGGACATTCGGAGTTATGGCATTTTGTCTTCCCAAGTCACTGTTACACATGATGGAGCCCTGCTTTCCTGGAGGTGGCTGAACACCTGCCTGTTGATTGGAAGTGGTGAATGAATTCCTTGTTTTGCTTTGCTTTGCTTGCATGTGCGGCTTTGGCTTTACTTATTAAACTGTCTTTATCTCAACCCACGAGTTTTCTCACTTTTACTCTTCCAATTCTCTCCCCCAACCCACTGCAGGGGAAGCGAGCGAGTGGCTGTGTGGTGCTTAGCTGCTGGCTGGGGTTAAACCACAACACATGCCCATTCAGCTATGCTTGCATTCTTTTTTTTTCATTCTATTTGTTAGCCATGATTTGTTTCAATCACTGGATAGAAAGTAATATTATGCAATTAAATAACAATTCAGGAGATTAATAACAAACATCTACCAGTCAAAGTCAGCAGTTTGCTTACATGCCAACTACAGTACTTTTCATTAAAACCTCACTTGGTACATCTTCCAAAGAAATCTGTATCTGCAGAAGAGAAAAACCTGCATATTTGCCAACAGCAACTTCCTCTGGGGGCTCTTTCTTCACGTCTTTAAACTAATCTTTTAATTCTTTTATTCTGTTAGATCTCTATTTTTTCTCTTTACAAGCTATACCCCTTCCTTTTTCAGATCCAGCTATCCCAGCTAACCACAGTTCTTATCACCCTTGCTGCTGCTTACCTTCTCCCCATCCATTCTTTAATATTCTATGTAATCGTTTTCATAAAAAGGAAATGCTGTAAAACAGAGAAAGAGAGCAGGAAATGCGCTGAAACAGTCAAGACCTTTACAGAATCTTCCAAAGTTATTTCAAGGACAACATTATTTTGGAGGAAAAGAAAATCCTTGGGAAAAAAAAGGAAATTCAAACATTCTATAAAACACATTAAAAACTCTGAAAAAGCTTTAAGTGTCATGCCTCCTGGGATCTCTTATGCACTAAATGAAATTAATTTGCTTTAAAAATAACTGGTAAAATATTTAAAGATGAGTATGATGTTACAACTAAATAATCTACTGCTTAAAATAAACATGCACGTTTTTCAATATAGTAATAAATAATTGTGTGCCTGGCATACAGAATACTCTAAATAGTTTTCCAATCTCATAAAAGCTATATACTATTGGCTGAGTCCAGATTACAAGTTTGTCCTCTGTACATTTTCTTTTATGCGTTGTTACTTTGAACACTAAAATGCCAAATTTCATCTAGGACAGACAGTAAGCAACACCATCTTTACAGTTTCTCAGTTAAGAGTTATGTTTCAGATTGCTTTATTTGAGATCACGCAAATGGTAGACGACATCCTTTTTTTTTTTTTAAACAAGACTTTAAACTAAAGGCTTTTCCCCCTCCTCAGAGACTTTAATTACCAGCTGTTGCTAACATCTCTATTTTCACTTTATTTACATGCCTCTCAAGAAATTAGCAATGGTTTAAAAAATATGAGAAGAACAATTTTTATTTTTATTTTTTAAGCAAAGGTAGCTCTATGCACTTAAATTTAAATAAAATTTTAATTTATTCTAATTTGAAAAGATGACAAAAGGAATAGTTACAGTGATCCAGTTTCAGTTATCATAGCATAACTTCACTGTGTACTGAGATGAAGAGTATTTCAGAATTCAGCGCTCTACTTAAGCACACTGCCTTACTGGCTTTCCCAACTCATAGGTCCAATTAAGATTTCAGACTGCATTTTAAAAGATAAAGAGTCAATGTGTAAACGTACAAAGCAGCACATCCTCCAGGACAAATGTCTGTGGCCTCATAACCCCTTTGTCTCAAAGCAAGCTTTTTGATTTTTTTATGCTCTTTTATACCTATACACATACCAAACTGTTCTGAGAAGTAATCTTTTTCAGGCAAATTTGTATAGATATGCTAAAAAGGTGCATTATGTCCATACCTCCTGGGCAAGACAGAGCTTCCTGAATGGGACAGTTCAGTAGAATCATGGTCATTTTTAAAATGGCCACAATCCTGAATTTATGCTTCCGTACTTTTAAACCAGATCCCATTCCACAATTAATATAGACGATGAAAATTATATATGTAGTAGTATTTTTAGGAAATACATTTTTTAAATTGTGTTTCTTTAGGAAACAAAACCAAACAAAAAAGAACTTCTAATGCTCTGTAGGACATTTCTTCTAATAATTAATTTCATTTTTCATGCCTTGTCGTGGTTTCGGTTTCAGAAAACCGCGCCACACAAACCCATAACATGCCTGTTACACATTATTACAAAATGAAACAGTGAATAACACAAATTTATTTTTATTCAGATATTTTTTCAGTGTTAATTATTTGTTCCACTCTACACCTCTAACTGAGCTTCACTGATTTATTTTAGTTAGACAAGGAAGATCTTATCAAAACAAAGGACTGTTTTATCTATTTCTGTTGTGGTTTAACCCCAGCCAGTAACTAAGCACCACACAGCCGCTCACTCACTTCCCCCACCCAGTGAGATGGGGGAGAGAATTAGAAAAAAAAAAAGTAAAACTCGTGGGTTGAGATAAGAACACTTTAATAGAACAGAAATGAAGAAACTAATAACGATAATAACAATAATAAAATGACAATAATAATAAAATAATAATTAGGATATACAAAACAAGTGATGCACAATGCAATTGCTCACCACTTGCTGACCGATGCCCAGTTAGTTCCCAAGCAGCAATCCCCCCAGGCAAACTCTCCCCCCCCGGTTTATACACTGTGCATGATGTCACATGGTATGGAATATTCCTTTGGCCCGTTTGGGTCAGCTCTCCTGGCTGTGTCCCCTCCCAACTACTTGTGCCCCTTGGCTGGGCATGAGAAGCTGAAAAATCCTTGACTTAGTCCAAACACTACTTAGCAACAACTGAAAACATCAGTGTGGTATCAACATTCTTCTCATACTGAAGCCAAAACACAGCACTATACCAGCTGCTAGGAAGAAAATTAACTCTATCCCAGCCAAAACCAGGACAATTTCTTAAAATTTTTTTCAACATTTTCTCACATTTCTTTTTCATTTGGAGTTATGAGAGACTGTTTGTACGATTCAGTGTAAAAAAAAAAATTAGATATTTGTTTCATAAAACGCAGCTCACAAATATATACAGCTGACATAAACCCAAATAGCAACTTCATTCTTGTCCATATGCTAAGGCATGTTCTACACAGACCATACCAACTAATGTTATAGTTCCCATACGTGTACACCACACTTCTGTCAGTGAAATTGTTGCAACCCACAGCGGGAAGGAAAAAAAAAAAAAAGGAAAAAAGTGAAAGCCACAATGCCAAACCCTAACTGCTGAGATTCCTCTCAGCCCCTGAGGAAAAGCAATTAAAAATACCAGTAAATGTGTATCCTGCACATATTCATCTGCTCATTTTACTCAAAATGAAGGAACTTCCAAATTTTCTACGTTGCCTAAAGTGGGCCAGAAACTCCAGGAATAACTGACAACTTCCAGCTTCTAAAATTTCTCTAGGATGCAATGTAGATGCTAGCCACAGTGACTACTTTGAAAAATTCTCATTATTCTAGAGGAGCTACGCCAGGGCTGCTGGACATCCCTAAAACTCAGATAAACATTGGCTTATCAACAAAGACTGCAGAATAACACAGACGGTAAACCAGAAAGCCATCTGGGGGAAAAAAACAAAACAAAACAAACCCAAACAACCATCTAAAACCCCCAAAACTTCCAGTCATTGAAGCTCCTCAAAATGAAAGATTTGCTTAAATTTTCCATTAGAAAAAAAAGCCTAAACCAACTGAAATATTTAGGCTTGTCAAAGCAAGGTAGTGAATGCTTTGTTCAGGGCATGTTTGAGCTGCACTGAGACAGTTTAGGGTTTTTCATGCCTCTTATTTCCCTTCCAAGCCAGGACCTGCAGTCCTGGATACTTCTCACAGGATGAGCCATACTGACTCATGGCAAAGTGTTTCCCTCCTGCCTTATAAAAGATGCCGCTCAGGGAGGAAAGCTGGTCTGCAAAGACAGATGTGACACTTTGAAAGGGTTAACCTATTACAGTTAAATCTTATAATAACTAAGTATTGTTATAATCTTATAATCTTTATAATTACTAAGTATGCCAGCTGGATCCTGTTCTGTTTTCTGCTATACAAAGACGTACACTCAAGGTCATAAAATGACTGCTCTTGTGGACCCAAGTAGATAAAAACACTATTTATGCATGGAAAGCTAACAGAACAGAAGTAGTAAAATCTTGTAACTGTGAAGCATGAGACAAACAGTGCAGTATTTGTTATGATGGTTAAAATATTAGATAACAATGAAGGTTTTGCAGATATTGTTTAAGAGCAATAGAATAACATAAATATTTATTTAATAATTAACTTGCTTATATATTCTTTCTAACCCTACCCCTTATGTTCTGGAATTCAATGCAATGGAGCAATTAAGTTGATCTTTATAAAAATTAAAAGATGAGAGGTCTCTTTCTATCACTAGAAACTATTATGAAATAATATACCCCTCCCCTACAAAAAAAACCCAAAAGCAACAAACCCCCTCCCCATAAACTGCACATCAGAAACATACAGCTCATCTTTTTAACAATTGTTAAGAACAACAATTCTGATTACCTGGTTATACTACTATTCCAATGTAAACACCGCCTCCAGCAGCTGTAATTAGCTCCTAATCTGAGTTTACAATCCCTAAATGCTAGCTGGGTTTTTTTCATAAATCCTGACTCATTTTCTAGTATCACGTCTGCCCTCACAGAAGAAAGAAAGAAAAAAAGTTTCAGATTTATAAAAGTCATAATTATCTCCTGATTGGCTTAAAACAACACAATCAACCTCGGCATAAAACTATCAGCCTGGAGGAAGCTAGAGCCTGGACATAATGCACCTGTCCCCTGCTCTCTAAATTGGCTCCCTGCTGGATATCATGTCAAGTATAAGAGTTCAGTCTGAACTTCAAGCTCCTTAATGATCAGCAGCTGAGATCCCTAAAAGACTGCCAAAAGCTTGAGGACTGCCTTTGCCTATCTCTCGCATCCTGGCACTAAGGAGAATCAGACATCCACACTAGTGCTCTTGTCTAGGGAAGTTTTAAGAGCATTTTGTCAAGACACTAAAATTCTGCAGTGCATGCAATGTTAATACAGATTTCAAGTTACTGTAAAATGTTGGCATTAAATGCTCTATCAAATTAGAAAGTCATCTTTTAATTTAATTCATTTCTCCTTTCCATTTAGTATGTGTTTTGGTAAGCCTTCCCTCCTTTTTTAGGAGGTATTTTACCCTTAGCTTAGTTTCTCCTTAATTTAGGAACTGATACTGTTACCATCAACTCTCATTTCCCCCAAGATGTTTCTCCTCCTTAAAACTGTTCCTTTCCTCAGTGGCCCATTCTGGTCTTTCTTACCTCAGATTTTGTTCTCCCACTTTTCTGTTTTTCCCAAATCATCTTTTTCCATTTCTTTTCAACTTATCTACCACCACCCCTTTCTCCCCCATGTTCCTGCATTTTCTTCCAAGGCACTGAATTCCCTCCCCCATGTATATATACTCACAGTTCTGCTCCCGATAACTCTGTCTCTCCCTGACCCTGTCACATCTGTCAAACAAATTATATCATAATCCCTAAATAGGATACGAATTTCTGAGCAGGGGACCAGTGTCGGTCTATTCTGCTCAAGAGTTGCTTGTTACTGAGGTAGGGAAACAGAGGGATAGCTGTTCTTCCCCATTCCTTTCCATTCACCTGCTGGGGAAATCATGTAACCAAAGGGACTGTTAATTTTCCTACCCAAATGGAAGAAGAGACAGCCTACATAACTGGCCTAAGCAATACTGAGAAGTGCTAGGGCAGAGACCAAGTGATGGGAAGCTCTGTTTGCTTACTGTGAGAGCAGACCAAGGGCAACAAAAAAATGACTACAGGAGCTGGGCCAGGTGAATATTCCAAAGGAGAAAACAGCCCAGCCGGCCAAAATTCCTGGAAAATGACTGCCCCATCAACGCCAGTCTAGGACCACGCTACAGACTTGGAAAACACCAGCAAAGTGGTTCAGACCAAAGTCTTCCAACTGCATTCTTGTATGCAGTTACATCAGAGAACCACCTCAAGAACGTTCAAATCTAGAATGAGATTCACCTTGTCCAACTTCAGCAGTCTGAGATGATCAGGTGGCAACCCTTTAATCAATAGAGAGAGTAGGACCTTTCCAAAAAGGGATGTATGCTGTTCTAAGGAATGTGCTTTAGATTAGGGAGGGGAAATTACTCAGGTATTTCTATAGCTCATTGGAGAGAGGAGACCAAGATGAACAGTTTTGGTTAGATCACTGGAGAAGATGGACCCTTTCCACAACAGACAGCCTGCCACTTCCCACTTTGAAACATTACCCCAGTATAGTGAGCACTCCTACCTTCCAGTGTTTCCAAATTAAGCAGAAAGTGGTTATCTAGGGTGGAAAAATATACTGCAAAAAGCATTAAAAGAACTTTATGTGTTGTTTGGATGCAATAAAACTTCAGGCAATGACAGTGAGGACTCCCTAAGCTCGATTTAAACTGTGGACAATCCTATAGGACAATGAACTTCTAGGGAGATTCAGCCCTAGCTGGCCATGTTTTAACTGCATCCTTAAAAAACATTGTGTTTTGAGTTGGAGCAATACAGTTTTATGGAATCTGAATTGACACATTACTTAGAAAACTGATTTAGCAGCAGTCATAACTGCTCCAGGAAAGTAGTTTCTCTGCTGCAATAAACCAGGTTTATTGAGTAGTTGTCTAGTAATCAGTCTGCAGTATGATTACTATTATTTACTGTCACCTGACTTCACTATTCATTTAGTAATGGTTGACAGATGGACAAACTTGCCAAAAGACTTTCATCTGTCTTTCACAGTGAGAGTATTTTCTAAAATATTTTGAGAAGCAGTGCATTTTCATGCTTACACACATTTATTTATATACATATGCACACACACACAATTTTATATTTTATTTCAGAAGACATCACAGCAGAGTAAAGGCTTAGATGCTAAGTCTGCTTTGGTTTAACTGTTCCAGTCAGCCCTTTCCTGTTAATTTTGATGCCTACAGTTGTTTGTTTCATAATTCACCCTGTGAGTGCCTGCTGGAAGTGATTTTAATACCTGATTGCTCTTGGCTTCAAGTAAAGGAACGTCCTTCATCAGGGACAACAAGATGGGGTTGGTGAGAATTTATGAGCCAATGGCTAGATGTGACTACTGTGTAGAAATCACTTTTATTATGTGCATAAAATGGTGTTTTGATTAAAGGACAACTACATTTCTCAAGATGACAACCAATCCAACACCTTAGACGAGAGAATAATGCCTGCAGTTTGGTGCTTGATTTTAGTGACTTTTATGTAGGTTTTCACTTTGACTTACCTAAGAATGTAAGGGATAACTGAAACACAATGGATATTTAGCTTTTATGTTTCATAAAAAGGTAAATTTGACAAAAATACTTTCTGTAGAAAAAACATTGAAACCTACTTAAATACTGATGATAAGACTTTAAAATAACTCTAGACATGAGTCACAGAAGTTTTTTTGAATACTTTCCTTCAACCACATTTCTGGGAGTAATCAAGGTGGTTTCAAAGATGTTGTTATTACAGATTTTAATATCGATAGCTGGTATTTTCTACCAAAATGTATGCTTATAGCAATTAATACACCTTGCCGTTGCCTAAAAGGTATGGCTTGAGACATCAGAATCTGATGGATCTGTCCTAAAATAACTCTTTTTAACTATTATAATTCTTGCACATGTTGCTGTATGAACAACCTTAGTCACTGGGGTTTTCCTGTAATTATTTTATAATAATATTGTGAAGAATAGTGAGGAAAATAACAATGAAGACTCACCACAAAACAACTTGAAAAGAGAAGGAATCTGGGGAGATTTTAAGGAAAACCACAAACTCACCAAGCAATAAGGGAGAAACAAGAGATGACGTGGAAGCTTGAAATGTTGCTATCACCTCCCTCCCACACATAGCAAATGCCATTTTTATATTATAGTTCCTCTGTTAGTAGATCCAGTTTAGAAGATTCTCCCTATATGACAGTTTTATGCTCTCCCTGCCATGTCCATGACAGGTTCTACTGACTATCACATCCCAGAGCAAACTAATACCAAAACAAGTCTTTCTCATTATTGCTTAAAAGGGAACATTTCATATTCAGAGTCTCGTCAAGCAAAACCGATCACACTACAAAGCTGTCTATTATACCCTCCTCCGAAGTGAAAGGAGTGATCAGATGAGAGAAGAAATCTAACCTGGAAGTACAGCTCTAGATAATTTAAGAAGTCATTTTACTATTCAGATCTTAGCAATCACACAAGAGAAACAGTTAAAGTGGTGTGTGATCTCCTGTGGCGTGGACAAGGAACAAGTCACCTGAGGAGAGTGGGAAGAAGGTTGAATGGGAAACTCTTCTGGATGAATCTGTTATTGGAGGATTAGTAACTACATGGAAAAGAGAATAAGGACTGTCATGAGCAGGTATGGTTTACTTTGGAACGCAGGTCCAGTTCCTGCCCCAGCACCCAACTCTTGGACCGTTAATCCCACGGCAGTGTAGTTCCACTGTAGCCTGCTACAATACACAGCCTCATGCCCTGAGCTAAACCAGCTGAGACAACCCTGCAGTGGGGCAGGAAAGTCAAAGAGACCCAAGCAGACATCTAAAGTTGGAACTCCCTTGCTGGTCAACTACAGCGCTCAACTGCACTTACCTGAGTGAGTGCAGCGGCACTGCAAAATGACACTCCAATAACAAGCAGTGATTTGTTTAGCGGGCATGATGGCAGGATTAGCATTTGATGATCTGTGGTCATCTGGAGATTCTCTGTTCTTGCTTTATTACCAGTTTTGGTTGAGCAGCCTTTCACCACATCGCAAATAACCTCCTCTCCCTAAAGTACCCAGCTATTCAAAATAAATTATTTGTGTCAGGTGGAATCTGACTCAGGGCAAATTTGAAGTGGAGCTTGAGCCCATTATTTGGGCCCATTTATTGAGGGCAAGAACAATAAAGTGGAGATGTATTCTGAGAAGATTAGATTTGCTGCAATTGTTTCATGGTCCTACCAGTGAGTGCTTTCCTTTCACATATAGCTCTGTTTTTCACCCTTCTCTGAACAGTTGAAGGACCATACAAATGGAAAGTTTTTCTCAGAAGAAAAATCACTATTGTCTGCTCAAAGTGTTCACCTGAAAACTAACAGTCTGTGCTTAGGAAACAACCGGTAACAGAGGGAAGCAGAATGAAGTACCGTATTTGTAAAGGTGTTGAGATATCAAATATAGAGTTAAGTAAGATAGAAGTTAAGTAAGAGTTAAGTATTTCTGAAAATGCCACTATGCTCAAGGCATCTATACATCCCCACAAATTTCTCCTACAGTCTCAGTGGTGCTGATTTCACTTGAGAACATTGTCTATATCACAGTTGCACAATCCTCCTGTCACAAGGATATATAATATGCGTTTTAGGACAGGCAGAAATGTTGCGATATGACTAAGAGGTATCTGATGGTATTTTTAAATCTATTGGCTTCCTTGTCTTCTCATTGTAGCTGTTTGTGAATAGCTTCAAAGAAAGAAATGAAATCAGTCCAGTGTAAAAAGAAATGTGCCAGGGATAACAAAATTATGCCAGCTGGCCTTTGCCTTATGTTCTTCTACTATTAGACCTGAAGATTTTGAAACCAAAAAATCATACCATAATTGTTCAGTTGTGGTCTTGGCACAGTTTTTGTGCTGATTCTTTTCAAACACAATCAAGAAAACATTTCTTGACTGCTTTTTTTTCAGCTGTTGTAAAAAAAGCCACCTCACAATTTATTTTCCTCAGATTTTTTACAATAAATGTATTTTAGTATAGTAAGATTCCTCATCATAGGTAATAAGACACCTTATGCTCCAACAGGAGGTACTATACTTTCTTCCCATGCTATTGCTGTTTCCCTCCTTGACTTTATTTCCCAGGAATTTAGATATCATTTAACTGATGGTCCATTAACTCATTACTGCTATTTCTGTCTAGTTAAATTAAACTGTAGCTGAACATTAATATTATTATACATTTCGCTCCTCCTTCCAGTCAATAATCCCTCACAGGTTAAGTGCTTCAGACAGGAAACTTGCTGTAGAATTCAAGGAAAACCTTCCTTGAAAGTTCCAAAGACACCATTTGATAGGATTTCAAGTTCTCCCGTACAACTTTATTTTTCTCCCTTCAGCAGATACTTTGCTTTGGAAACACAAAGAGGAACATGGAAAGGTTCCATCCTGTGAGGACGTGTAAAACATTGGATTTACATTCCTTGCTGATTCTCGACAGGCAACACAAAGAAAAGTGATGAAATCTGACCAGGAAGATGACACTGCACAAGAACTCACCAGAGGTGCAAACCTTCAGTTAAACCTCTAATGGATTTGCTATTCAAGCTGAAAAAAACCCCAGTCAGTAACTGTAAGAATCTACTGATTTAAAGTTAGCATAAACTAGATTGCAGAGTACAGTTAACTGCAAGCTTTGTTTTGGCTTCTGCCTAGTGGTAAAGGTATAAAACTAAGTCAGTCAGAACAGAACTGTATGTTAGACAAAAAGGCTAACAACATCACCTGAGTCCATTTGTTTGATAGGAAAGAGTGGTAAGCCTCTCTCTCTAATTACTAGAAAATTTGTTTGTAACATACCTCAGTGTTTAAATTCATGCCATTTCAATGACCTCTCAAAAAGTATATTAAGATTTATTTCATTAAGTTTGCACAATTTCCTAAAAACTGTTCAGTCACTAATTTTATAGCTCCTCCCAAAATTTCTTACTTGTATGAAATAGCGTGTTATCTCTAGAGCTTTCCTGTTTGTTGTTCATGTGACTCATACCTCATGCTAGGGCTCTGACTACATGGAACACTACTTTGAAAGTTCATTAACAAAAATCCAACTTAGGTTTATACAGTATACTTTCCTCTGACACAGACATAGAACTGCAAGCCTTAACAAGAAAAATATTCTGCATTTATTCTTCTAGAATAGTAACCATATGCTGAATTACCTGTCTGTTCACTAGCATTCATTGAAATAAAAAAAAAAAATTGCATGAGAGTAACTAAACTAATTTACTCATTCTTTTACCAGCTTCAGATAATGCCAAACTGTACCTCATCGGTATTTTTGAAAATGAAACATCATACAAATCCAAAGGAAAACACACCATTTAAAAAGAAAGAAGTCTAGGGATGCATATGTACATTGCTCCTGTGAGAATATCAGGTGTTAAATTCTGTTTAAATCCCCTAAGATTAATTTGTTCAATAAGTGTATCAGAGGTATTAATAAAACAGGAGTTCTGTGAAGCAAACAGCTTTTAATTCTACTTTTACAGCTCTATTCACTATAAAACAGCTTTCAGCATTTCTAACATTTTGTAAGCTACGTCCAATCTACCTCTCCTGAATTTGAGGAGTCTGCAATAATCCTTCATTTTTTTTGTCTAATTTATAATGGTGAAGCTTTATTAAGCATATAACACAAAGAAAAGCTATACGTATCTTAAAGTTACAATGAACCTAGTAGTAATAATGCAGCAAACGTGAATTGTCTCCCCTGTTATTTGACCAGTGTGGAACAGTTTTAATTCTCTGGCTTTATACTGTATTAGTAATGCTGTAGGAATTGTCAAAGCAATGAGGATCTTGGGAATGTACTCCTGCAAAGACACTGGGCTACCTAACCTTATCTAGCAAGTGGAGAAGAGAATAGCAATGTGTCAATACCATGAAACAGAGACATTGTCTTTTCAATTTTGCATAACCTTAGTCCAAAACACTAGTTACACTTAATTCATTCTTATATTTATTCCATATTACTCCATGTGAAGATACTTCCTGAAGCGCTTAATTAGCTTAAACATCTAAGCCCATCAGTATTTTACCTCTTTCATTTATTAATGACAATATTTTCAGTTGAGTCTTTATTTTTCCTCTGGCATGCTTTCTCATATGATGTGATTCTTTTATTCTGTAGGATATATTTCTGTATTTATAGGTTTCTAGCATATGGTGATTTTTCTCTGATCTTTTTTTTTCTTTTGATCTTTTTTCCCCACCAGTTAAAGCTGTTCTTCTATACTCAATTTTTTCCCACATAAGACTTTAAAACCGTCCCTGTTTTGTTTTCACCCTGTTTCTTTATTTCTTGCCTGCTTTATCTTTTGATTTCACAACAGCACTTCATATAGCTACTTTATTACTCACTGTTTTTTAATTTTTTCTTTTGTAGTAACACAAGTGACTAAACTGTAGAGTGCTCTAGGTTCTGTAACATTTGCTTTCTTTCCACTACATCACACATGCTCCCTATACTCATTCATTTCTGCCTATTCAAATTCTTGAAAGCTTATACTATGCTGCTGTGGTACTGTATTCAGTTTTGCTTAGCACACTGCATTTAATAAACCTAGGGCTACTGTCATTAAAATTTTACATTTCTAACCAGATATTCTATTAATAATTTGCAGGTCCAAGATGGTTCCCACCTCCGCTTGAAATTTCTGTTGTTTGGGTCATGATATAACCCCTCTCGAAGCCTAAAAGAAGGTCTGATTTCCCACCTTTAAGTCATCCAACAAGTGGCCATGCATAGTAAATCCTATTTATAAGGTTCTCTATGTTTCCCACCTATGTGTAGGTAATCTGAGCACTTGAAACTCTATTTTAATTTTAAATCTGTAGAAATAACAAGTCTTTCCCCACATTTTGACTTATGCTACTTCCCACATTTTTTTTTGTTTTCTATTGCTAGTGAGGCTCAAGGTGATTATTTTCAAAAGGTATTTAAAGGGAGAAGATGACAGGAGCACAGGATACTTCAGGTAGGAAGGGACCTCAGGAAGTCTCTAGTCCAACCTCATGCTCAAAGCAAGGTCAGCACTGAGACAGGTTGCTCGAGTTGGGTCTTGAGAACTTCCAAGGACAGAGACAGCACAACCTCTCTGGGAAATCTACTCCAGCACCTAGCTGTTCTCATGGGGAAAAAATTTTTCCTCACACCCAGGCTGAAGCTCTCCCTTCTTGCTGTCGCTCATCCTTCTGCCATGCACCTAAGAGTGGCCTGCTGTAGGTCCCCCCTTGCAGCCAGGACATGCTGTAGCCTCCTGTCCAGCTTGCTGCCCCAACTCCCAGGGCCCTTCCCGCTGACCTGCTCCCCAGCCAGGCGCTCCCCAGCCAGGCAGTCCCCAGCCCGTGCCCTGCCAGGTGCTTGGTCCATCCCAGGGCCAGGGACAGCAAGGTAGGTTAATGCGATGGAAATCAGGAAGCACAGCTGCTGCTTGTCAGAGGTAGCAGAATTGTACAGACACTATGCGTAGAGATGAGGCAGCAAATCTGAAGTTTGCCCCCTTCACATACACCTACTCTTACTTATTATAGGTTTCAATAAAAATAATTTTAAAAAATATTAAAAAACAAAGCAGTGTTTTGATTTCTGACTTTGCAGCTTCCATTCCTAAAGAAGAAAGATAGGGACAGAAGAGATCCCTGAATGTGGCATCTTTAGGATTTGCCACTAAGCTCTAGTCCCACGCTGAGGCAGACTGAAGCTCACTAATCATGGTGTTTTCCAGCCAAGAATAGTACTGTTATCAGCCACATGCAGGCTTTGACCCCCAAAGGCTGCCTATTGTGCAGCAGGCCAGCAGCATCTTGGGCCGCCAGCAAGGACAATAGATTGACCTGCTCAGCCTTTGCAAATTGAAGCTGCCTGGAAAAAAAAAAAAACAACAGGTTTAATACCACTAGCTAGCTGAGAAGAAAAAAAGACACAAAACCATCACGAATCTTCACCTGTCACTGGCAGAAGCAGATACCTGCAATGAATCTGATCTAGAGAGCAAAGAATAGTGTTTCAGGACAGAACAATTGAATGTATTTAGCCAGTTAAGAATGCTGCAGATTTAGATCACGTATTTTATTTTCAAATAAATAGAAAAATGAGACAATAAACTGCAGAACATTGCAATGAAACAGAGGTACTGCAATGAATATGCAGCACAATGCAAAAATAAGAGAGAAATCTAAATCACAATAGAAGAATTGGAAAAGTAGTTCTATTTTTTTAAGGCTACCAGTAAAAAAAGGGTAAAAAAGCCAAAAATCATTAAACACAAGGAGATTCACTTTGCATACGGATATTTTCATTGCAGAGATAGTATGGCTTTCTAGAACATTCTAACTGCTAAATAGGTTAAAAGATTAGTGACTCTAAGAAAACAAATTTTCAACAACACTAAAGGTAAAGGTTTTCCACTGGGCTATGAACCTCATATATGTTGGGTTTGCAATAAGGTGTCTGTTTATACTTTTCTAACACAAACTAAAAAAACCATTAATGGCAATTATACATGTATAGAGAGCAGACTGTACAAAAAGCATAAGGTAAGAGCATTAATTTAATTTCTACCCAGCAAAAATTTCAATGGCACATAACCCTCCCATTTTTTATATTTAATGATACATTGCATTATGCTGACAAACTTGTATTCGAGCCTTATTAAATTAATTAGTAAATAAAAATTAAAAAATTCATTCCTGCATAGAGGTGAATTCATCCCTGCACAAGGAAAACTACAGCCGACTTCAGTGCTGACTTGTCCAATGCCTCCTGAATGCAAATTTCTGCAGTTTCTAGGCCTTGAAGACTGCAGAACTCAACTGAAAGGTCTTAGCAGAGAAAATACATATTTAGAGGACTAGTCCATGAGATGCAAACATAGGTTCATTAATCGTTAACAATGCTTTAAATTATTCATCTCTACGTATTTAAATGTCCTGACACAGAATTGCAGTTGGAGAGGAACCTTTCTGGCCTGCAACATATATATCATTTCTTTACCATCTTTTCTTACACTAACCACAGAAAAATATCTTGACTAATTACAGCAGGATTCTCAAAACAAAATAAATATTTCTTTTCTCAAATTAAAACAGCACAACCCACAATCTTCAAGGTAATATAAAGAAATATGCTAAACACCGCAGCCCAAAACATTTTTTTAGGTAAAAATTAGTGCCAGTCAAAATTCACGACCATATCTAGACTCCTTTGTATCACAGAGTTACTGACTTTGGAAAAATAGCAAGTCATGTCATGCTTAAAATGCAGGCAGACCTGTGACTTTGCATTCAAACATCCTTTCTAAACTCATGTGAAGCATTTTCAGTTAACAGGAAAAAATCTCTATGTAATAACTATTTTCCTGGTATTGCAAAATCAACTTTTAAAAGGCCTAATACTTTCATTTAAGCAACATTACACAATACAGATTTCAAAGTTATACAGCATGTTATTGCTCACTCAAACAGAAAGATCTTTGCTGTAGAACTTAAAATCCAGCTCATTATTCTAACATAAACATATGCAAAAAAAAAAGGAAGAGAAAAGCACAGTTCAGGATGCTATGCTTTGTATTGGTAATTACCTGATTCTGTATGCTAGAATTTATTATCGTGCATTTATCTTCCTTTCTGGGACTCACCTGGGTAATTACATTAGAAAGTAGTCACTGTGGTTTCAGAATGAGGATCAATTTTTGACAAGTCACCATTGGTGACAATTAAAAGCAGCTGCTTCTAGCAGTTGGGTTTCTGCCAGTATGCTAGTTTAATGCAAAACATACAATCAATCCATAATGTAAATATCTTCTGAGGACTCAATGTTTGATTGAATGAACTCAGGCATTTTACACGTCAGAGCAAGTAAAGTACTTAGAGTTATCAGACAAATACTGATTTAAATAATGGCAAGGATACGAGTACAAAAGCTGAAAAAAGGTGGGTAGTCGGAAGCAAAGGGTGGCTGTATTATCTTCAGCTCACATCGAATTTCTCTTTTTAAACGAAAAGCCGCACACAGTAGATGCTAGCAAAGAGAAGAGAGGAGCACATGGCAGCACAGCCCCGGCCTCACAGGGCAACAAAGGCCAGCCAGCTCCCGGTACCCTGCACTCCAGCTGCCAGACGTGGGACTGGCTGAAGGGCTGAAGCAAAGCTGGGCTCACAGACCTACCTACCAGGCTGTAGGGAAAGGGGTTTCCTCCCCATCTCCCAGTACAGTGCCCAGGCCCCCCTGTGCTCCCTTTGGCCTGTGCACCAGAAGCAGGGAGCAAGAGGGAAAAGACAGCATGGGGCACTGGCAGCATCACCTCGGGTGGGGTGCAAGCAACAGCCCACCTCCCCCATACACACCTCTCCTGTGCGGGGAGGGGCTGCCTCCTCCCCGTCATATGTGAAATCCGGTAAAACCACTGCCACACGATCCAGAAGATGCCACAAAATGCACAGAATAAACAAAAACTGAGGGGTCTTTTTCTCCAGCTACTGCTCCTGTTTCATGTTTTTGTGTTTACCGTGCTACAAAAGCCACGGAGGTGAATAGAAAATCAGGTTCATGATATAGTAAAAAAATGCACACATGAAAACTGATAACTGAACTGAAATGAAAACTGTTCATTCTACCTCACACAACGCAGTCAAAAAAGTAATATTACATTACCCAATCTGATCTGCCACCATACCAATCTCTTGGTTTCACTAATTAGCAAAATGGCTACATTACACTTAGGAATCGAGGCCAAGTAATAAAGTAGTGTGTGTATAAGGTTTCAGCTTATATTTAACAAACACGATGCCTCCAGTGTAAGATCTGACAGGCTGACTACAATTTTGAAAACGGACCTCGATAACAGGATTTGTATCATGGCACTGATGTGCCACCTTTGAGAACTGAAATCTCTTAATTAAACATGTAGAAAAGATGTTAAAAGATGAAACTTAAAAATAAGAGCTGACAATTTAGATTCATGACTGAGGCATAACAAGCCTGTGCTCCCCAAAGAAAGGGAGAAGCAGAAGCAAATTTTGAACACAGATCTGCAAGAGTTAAACATCACAAACTTGTAGCTGTGATGGCAGAGGCCTACCTTGTCTCAAGAAGAAAAAAACATTTTCCATACAGCTTTTTTGAGGGGCTAGTGAAAACAGCAAAAAAGCTTTTTTCTGGCTGGACCTGCACCTCTTTGGTAGGAAATATGTGATGGAGTTACTAGATCCACACAAAGACTTTACCTGGCCCCTGAAGGTCCATTGGCTCAAACCAAAAATAAAGACAAATATACCCTTATTTGGCTGATGTCATCAAAAGGCCCTGTTGGGAAAACGCACAAGCCTAGGATATGCTTCACTGTGGTGAGAACAAGAACCTAGACCTTGTGAGCTGAGCTTCCCCCACTGCAGCCACTTCTCTAGGAGACTTGCAGCAAGCATTGCTGGGCACCTGCAGACCTCAGACTTACTCAGAGCCTGGCTCAGCTGGTAAAGACCTCTTACAGATAGAGAAACCTTCAACCACCCAAGGGCAAAAGTTTGCCTAAAAGCCCCATATGTCAGTGT
>VYZV01003862.1:5052-17856 GCA_013401275.1 Pandion haliaetus | reverse complement strand
CTTTTTAATTTTTATTTTTTTCTTCTTTTTCTTTTTTTTCTCTTTTTTCCCCTTTTATTTGTCTAAACATGCTGTGTATTTTAATTACTGATGTAGTAGAATACTATATCATTTGCTGGATTACCCAAATGTATGCGATAAACCAGCAATTCCAGGCCATTTCAGGTCTACACAGTAATTTCATGAACCCTACTGCTTTTACACTGGAGGTGAGCACCGTAAAAGCATCACAGTCAGGCACATATTTATACTGTGCACAAGCATAATCAGTGCTTAGATCCATCTAGATCTGTGTGGGATGAGAAGGTAGGACTGTGAACTGCCACCTCCACAGTCCAAAAGTTGGGATCTTACCAATGTCCTTGAAAAGGCTGAACCAGCCTCTTTAAATTCCAGTAAACCTTAGAGTTACAGGATGTTTTCCTTTGAGAGTTTTATTTTGCAGTGAGTATCATGCTGCACATTAGAGAAGAGTAGAAATGCACAAGCAGGCAGAAGAGATCCCACTACTAAAGGCTGTGAAATCCTATTTGGGCAAAAGGAAGAACAGACACATGGCAAGGATGGGATTTCTGAGTGGTTGTGATGCGTTACACTATCTTCATATGTAACTTCTTGTTATGTAGTCTACAAACAGAGAGTCGCATCTAGTCAAAATATTAATTTTCTCTGATAGGTGATGTGAACTTACTCCTTTTTCTCATGTGCAAATCATTAATGAAGTATTCTGATGTGTAGTGATCTATTAACTGCTTGCAAATGATCTATTCACTGAATGGCTGAATGTAATGCAATTTCAGCCTGATGATTGTTCAGGCATTGTTCACTCAAGCTTACTTCCTCTCCATTATTCATGGTGATTAATCACCTTAGTTGCCTACCATTGTTTCCTCTCCCTGACTAGCTGAGTGCCAATTTTAAACAGGAGAATTGTTCTGCTGAATAACAAACACCCTTATAATGCATCCTAAGTGTGTTTGCATATGAATATCATAATTTGAATCAAGAATAGCCATCTTTCCCTTCACATTCCTTGCTGTCAAATAGTTGTGTGATTAAAAAGCAAACAAGCCTTTCTGTATGTAATAAGATCTGTTTAAAAAAAAAAAAATTCAAGGAGACACATTAGTTGTTCAATCATCACTCTGCAATGTTCAGAAGTATAATTTCACCTTGAAATATCTGGACCCTTATCTGTGATGGTTGTTGCTGGAAATAGCAGGCTAAAGTTCCTTAAGTGTGCCATTTCAAGGCAAATTAAAACATTTGATTCCCACTAACTTGTGCAGCAGTAAAATATAATTTTTGTACACAAGTTAGTAACTCATTTTACCATTATTTTTATAATTCATCAGCCACTGTGTTAGCTGGAGAGGTGACGAGGGATTACTCTAGCGTCTACAAAACATCTCTCTAGAGGGTTTCCCTCAACATAAACTATTAAATTTTGTGTCACAAAAGCTTAGGAAAGCAACTGAAAAAAATCATCAGCTATTGATACCAAAATTCACTGCCTGTAAAGGAATACTCTCTAAGACTCATTTTTGAGTTTTAGAAAGCAGGCGTTTTTATTACAGTGCTGGATGCATGGGGGATAATTCCACCCAGTGTGCATGCCACAGCTTCAGCACAAACAGGTTATATAGAGTAACTAATTACATATTAATCAGATTAGTATACATATGCATAAAAATTATTATAACTGATTATCATAGTACGGCCCACATCTGATCATGTGCAATGAAGAATTCATTTGAGTCGAAGGGCTGCTTTTATGACCACCGACCCATTTGAGATTCTATTGGCTGTCCTTGAAGTCTTTGTGCTTGTCCTTGTTCTTTGATCTTGAAACTTAATGCAGTTTCAGTCACATATGGTCAGTTTCAGTATTATTCTTATCCAATGTAAAGGAACATCCAGTCATAAGAGCAAAGAACTGTAAAACTTATGAGTAACTACCTCTACTAGTTAATTAGTTGGCTACACTTTGATCTATTGTTTCAATCATAGTGTTAGTATAAGATTTCTAATAATTATTTACCAATTCTCACTTTTACAGTCATCTAGTAGCAAACCAGTTTTCACGGCTGGTACAAAATATTAAAACCATAAAAATATTTAGACATGCCATACAGAATGTATGGACATACGCTATCACTATGTCTCCAAAGTTTCTGTTCAAGTATTGTTATTTTTAAAGTCCTACTTTTTTTCATGTCTTACAGGTATTCATTAATTTTGCTACACAACAGCAAGGAGTCTTGCATTTTCACAAGAATCCCCTGTTGTTCATCATTACCACCTGCCAGTCTAGGCCCAGAATAGGGTACAGCATATATTCAGCAGCATATATGTGTATGTATGTTTGTGTATATATACGTGCATTTGACATGCAATAACTTTTCAGCTGTTAACAATTTGTGTATGAGAAACAAATAAAGGCAGAGGTCAGTTTGCATTTGTAGGCCAGAAGGAATGCTACCAGTTCTCAGTAAAACAAGAAACTAGTTACATGCAGACCAAAAATCTGCCAAAAAGTAATGCTTTTTAATTAACTGGAATTTTATAATATAAATGGCCTATTAATGCAGCTTTGTGAGGGGAAAAAAAAAGGCTGATCTGAAATGTCACAGATTTTTTTTGGTGGTAGCTCTACATTCATTTGACTACAGTAATCTCTTTCATGCACACTTAATATCTAATTTTTACATGACAAGGCAAGAAAATCCCATGGAATCATAGCAATAGCTAAGCTATCACCCAATATATGTATTTAATAGCACAAATCGAGAGCCTTTTGACTTCCATATTAATTCAGTTCTGTGTTGTGACAAGCTAAATTAGCCTTTTTATTGTGTAAAGGATGCCCTATATTCCATCAGGTTTTATGTTAGAGGCTAATAGTGTACTAGTCTGCCTCCTAGTTTTCTTAAGTAAATTTAACAATGTTTCATAAATCATACTTGACAATGAGTTTTCCCTTATGCCTGCAGGTTGCTGCAGCAGGGATTCTCAAGTATCTTTTTAATGACCTATTGCCTTTTTCTCATCTTTTTGTTTCTTTTTTTTTTTCCAAAAAGAAAGTCAAAATGCTGTTTGACATGCTGTGCATGTCAAAAGAAAATAAGATAAGCATTCAGACACTGATCAATAAACTTTTCAATAAGTATATATTATGATGCTAGATACTTCAGACAAGGCCATGCCACAGCCTTCAGCCTATACATGTGTAAAAGAAGTGAACATTTAATGAATAAAAACTCTTTGTGTATTCCAAACTCTTTGTGTATTCCAAAACAAGTCTTTGGGGCTCCTGAGAAAAGTAGCTGATGCAACTTTTATTGGACTATGCTGTCTGATAGCTGAAATTGTAGAACCAGTGAGTTAGAAGTGAATTGCTGCAATATAATTCTGGGGTGAGCAGAGGAGGGGGAACTGTACTTTGAGATGGATGAATTTGATTTTAAATGGACAGTTTTTCAGTGCTACTGCTCTAATTCCCTGCTGTATGATGATGGAATACTAAAAAACACATATTTGTGTTTCAGGCTTTGCAAGCTGACTCAGAACACTGTTTGTTTGATTTGCCGGCATGTTTTTGGCCCACTATGCTTTTTTCAAGTCAGAATTCAAGAAGTTACCTATTTCTGTAAAGGTGAAGTTAAATCCTGGAAAAATTAAAGAAAAAATGCAAAGATTTACAGACTTAGTCTGCATGTACATATGAATCAGAGTGAGTTTAGGAAGCTGCTTTATCATTAGAATGACTTGGTATATACAGTCTGCTACATAATATCAGAACTCTGCCATGCTCCTCAAGATCCAAAGCACTGAAGAGCCATTAAACCCCAACAGTCACTATCCTGGTAGAAATGCCATGGCACAATGGGATAGCCATGTTTGAGGTGAAACCAGTTATCTTTAATTTCTGCACGAGGCTGTGAGTAGAAAGTTTCTAAGGTCCCCAATCAGAATTCAGAAAAGGTCAATCTTACAAAGCAGAGTGTGAAAGAAGTAGTGGTGGTGAGAGAAAAAGAAGGCAGATGCAGGAAATTCTGGGCAGAAACAGGGGCATGCTATTATAAAAGTGTCCTGCTTAATTTCAGGATCTTAGGATGGAAGAAACTGAATGTACAAGGCACAGCCAAGCATCTCTGAGTTGTAGTCTGAAACAACTTGTCCTGGGTTCAGCTGGGATAGAGTTAATTTTCACAGGAAGCTGGGAGGGGGCACAGAAAGGACAGCTGACCCAAACTAGCCAAGGGGATATTCCATACCATGTGACGTCATGCTCAGTATACACGTGGGGAGCTGGCTGGGGGTCAGTGTTGTATCGCAGCAGGGGAAGTGGTGGAGTGTCAGGTTCCACGTGGTGAGCAATTGCATTGCACATCACTTGTTCTGTATATCCCTTTATTAGTGCTCTTGTTATTATTGTAACTTCTCTCCTTGCATTGTCCCAGTAAACTGTCCTTATCTCAACCCACGAGGTTCTAACTTCTTTTTTTCCTCCTTTCTGATTCTCCTCACCATCTGTTGTGGTTTCAGCCCAGCCAGTAACAAAGCACCACGCAGCTGCTCGCTCACTCCCCACCCCCTCCCCTGGCCACGGTGGGATGAAGCGAAAATCNTGAAGAGAAAATCCAAAGGCAGGCTCGTGGGTCGAGACAAGGACTGGGAGGGATCACTCCCCACTCATGGTCACAGGCAAAAGACAGGCTCAACTTGGGGAAGAAATAAATCCATTTAATTTACTATCAATCAACTCAAACCAAGGATATTAGGAAGGAAAACCAAACCTCAGAACACCTTCCCCCTACCCCTACCTCCCACCTTCCCAGCTCAGCTCCATTCCCGGTTCTCTCTCCCTCCTCCCCCGGGTCGCGCAGGGGAACAGGGGATGGGGGTTAGGGGGTCAGCTCGCCACACCTTGTCTCTGCCGCTCCTTCCTCCTCCTCAGGGGAAGGACTCCTCACTCGTCCCCTGATCCACCATGGTGTCCCTACCATGGGAGACAGTCCTTCACGATCTTGTCCAACGTGGGACTTTTCCGTGGGCCGCAGATCTTCAGTCACACACTGCTTCAGCATGGGCTTTCCCATGGAGTCACGGCCATTTTGGGGGTCTCTGCTCCCCTGCTCTCCTCCATGGGCTGCAGGGGTACAGCCTGCCGTCTCAGCACTGGCTGCAGGGCCATCAGCCTCCTCAGGCGCCCCTCCTCCCCCTCCTTCTTCACTGACCTCAGTATCTGCAGAGGGGTTCCTCTCACATTCCAATCCTCCCACTCACTGCCGGTTCCCCTTCTTAATATCTTTTATCTCAGAGGTGCTACCACCGTCACTGATGGGCTCGGCCTGGGCCAGAGGTGGGTCTGACTTGGAGCCGGGGGACCTTCCAGCAGCTTCTCACAGGAGCAACCTCTGCAGCCCCCTCCCCCACTACCAAAAAAAACCTGCACCACACAAACCTATAACATTCCACCCATCACCTCTGTGGATCACATATTTAAGAATTATCACCAAAATCACAAAATTCACCCGCATCACAAAAAAAACCTTCCCCACAACAAACTTAACATAATCACCATCACAATACCAAACAGAAGTGGACAATATAAACACAGTCTATCCTCCACCACAATTACAAAAAACAAAATTCCCAGTGGTATTTCACTAACACTGTTCAGTCCATGTTTTGCCCACTACCTCTCCCAGTTACTATCCTTATTATCTTGAATTATGTCACCCATAACACCATCCCACTGGAGGGGGCCTGGAGGAGGGAGCAAGCGGCCTTGTCCTTTGTTGCCAGCTAGACTTAAACCATGACACCACTCAACAGGAGAACATTTCTGGAGCTCTTGCTCAGATGAAAAAAATATAAGGGAGTGTATAGCAAGAACACATGCACAGGGCTTTTTTTTTTTTTTCCTGTTGGAATATCTACATCTGTAAGTTGCTGACATTATGATTGATTGGCTTGCTTTGTTTTTTGTTTTGTTTTTCTAAATTAATATCTCTCAACCATCATAAGTCCTTAAAAAAAAAAGAAATGTACACAAGGAAATTTAGAGGACGGATTTGGGAAACGAGATAGTGCTAGTTCTTGGGGTATAAGGCAGTTGAGCCAAAAGGTCCAATTTGTATGAAACTGTGACAAGAATGCCTATTCCTGCTTGAGAAGTGTGCCAGGGAGTTGAATTAATAAAACAGTCCTGCAGCTTGCTTAGGCCAAGGGAAGCATAAAAGCGTACAAGACTCATTGTGGTGAGACTGAAAAATTGTAGCCTAGCTGAATGCTTAGATAGGGGAGCTTTTTCAAGGTTTGGCTGTGTAACACTAATTAAATGCCCTTTTTTCTTATTAAAATGTGAAAGACTATATTAGTTTAATAGATTAATACGGTAAACAATGTTTACTTCAGATTGATGGTTGACTAAATTCAGTTAACAGTGTTTTTCTTTTTTTAAATTGCTCCATATGCATCTCAGGAGACCCAATTTAATTCAGGTAAGTAGCAAACAATGTCTGTCTACCAACCCTTTATGGCTGAAGAAGGTCAAAATCTAATTGAGTTCCAGTATACCGGGTTCTGTCTCAGAGGATACGGTCCCTCTCCATGACTTTGCATTCCTGAAGTATTTAGGTTTCAAGAAAAGTCTTTTGAAGATTTTTCAGGATTTTTATTTAATTCTTTAAAAAAAAATAAATTCCTAAACTAGGAGTCTGGACAGAAAATGTCATTTATATGTTAGTGATGAAAGAATCCTTGAATTCATAAATCATGCAGAAATATCTCTTCTTCTAACACCTCTGGATTTTGAACCAAAGACAGCTGAGGATTTTAAACAATAACTTCTCCTGTGAGATTTTTGTTAGGAAAGCTTCATGTTATTTCAACTGGGATTTTCTCTGACTATGAAAGTGTGACCTTCACCCTGAAAGATAAACTAGAATTAAGCTCAAAATTAGAAAATCAACTGAATCTGAAATGCTCAACACTGAAATTGGGGAGATGATTTTCATACTTTTAAGGGACTATTCCACTGTCTAAGTCAGAAGAAGGGCTTCTGCCAACCATAGAGTGGATTGCTTCAGGCCCTAAATTGATTTTCAAACAATTATAGAATGAGGTGGGCAAAAATAAACTGTTGTACTGAATCAAAGTACCACAAATTCAGTGGAGGTGGAGGGGTGGTGGTAGTAGTGGACAGGATGGTGAAAGTCTTGAATTGTCATGGCTACATACTAAATTTCTGTATAGGTTTTTGTCCTCAAAAGAACAAACTTGCTTCTCTAGTTTGGTTCAGTCATAACCGAAGATGATAAATTTCCCCCAGGGTAGTGGAAGATGTGTAATGTAATTTCCAGCAGAGAAATTGGGCGCCTTTTGATCTTGTTTGATCTTGATCCTTGTGAAATTGGAATCACTGGGGTCTGAAATATAAATTAGGGAGTTGAATCTGACTCTTGCTTGAACTGCTCAACTCCTAGATCAGTCTAAACCCAATTTAGGTAAGAATATTGCTTTCCTGGTCTTTTCGTAGTAAGCAGTACAGCTGACACTTTCTTTGATTCAGTTTAATATGATTTAATCTTTTTATGTCAGCACTTTCAATTTTTCTTTCTAAAGAATAGGGAGATCAAAGCTAGCAGTGCAAAGATCTTGCTTTAAGTGATTGAGAGCCGACTAGGTCAGATGGCTTCCCTGAGACTTACAACAACTGAAAAGAAAATGCTTCCTGAGTTGCATGTTAGATACATTACAAATAAAACTGATGCTGCAAGTGCAATGAAGGTGTAGGTATGAAGCAGAAATCACAGCTATCTTATTCTTGCACAGAAAGCAACAGTCTGCTGCTATTAACAGGCAGGTACTGCTGAATGTTTTAATGGATGAATTCTCCATGCTGAATAATGATACGGATCACTGAAAGAAATCAAAGCATTTTTCTTCTTTATTAGATTTTTGTATCAGAGTGAATGTAGTTCCAGCAGTGACCTCATGCCTATTGCTAAACAGAAATACATGTTGGGGTAAATTGTGGCTCCTTTCACAATGGCTCTGTAAAAAAAATAATCAGAGACATCTGCACTGCAGAAACGTATGCATGTCCTTAGCTTAGGAAGATCAAATCACTGAGGTTCATACCTGCTTTCCCACAAAGTACAAATGGAGAGAAAGGAAATATAAGGTATATAAGCAAATGATTAAGTCAATTGGTGAGAGTTCCATGTGCAACTAATTTATTCTGGCTATAGGACACCATACAAGCATAATTTTGCTGCCTGGTAGGCTGCTGGTGCATGCCATGGACAATTTTAAGAAGTGCCTTGGGATTCAGCTGACTATGAGGTGCCCAGCAGGGAAAGAATAGATCCTCTAACATGCTGCAGTATAAGATAAGATCAAACAGGAGTTCTTCTGCCCTCATACTGAGGCAATAAATACTAGTTTATAATTAAGTGTAACGCATATAATTCAAGAGAAATATCAGAAACACTTTTTCCTTTAATTTGTGCTGAAATAGAGAAATTGCAAACTTTATTCCATATAGTGTTTCAACACTGCTCTTGATGCCTGATCTACATACCTTAATATATGCAATAATCAAAGCCCCCAAAAACCTCAAGTCTCCTCTCAGACTTAAATCTTTTGGAATTTGATTCAACTTTACAAAATGTGAAAGTTTGTGGTTTGTTTTTTTTCTTTAATTTTATTCAGAGCTGGTTCTTAAGACTTTAATAATTAGAGCTGACTTGAGTGAAGGAGTATGTGACATTTATTCTGAATCAAATGGAATATGCGTGTAATGCTGAGGAGTTGTAGTCATGTAGTACTTTGTAGCTAATGATAATTGTCTAATAAGAAGAACCTGAAACTGTTTTCTTAGAAGTCTGTTATTATGAGTAATTCTGTTAGCAAAGTGTGAATCCAAAATAGGTTGAATCTAGATAACAGGGTATTCTCAGTGTATAAAAGGTAAGACTCAGGGTCATACACAACATTTTGAAGTGTTGTTTTGTTGTTGGTTTTTATTTTTCCCTTCCAAAACTGTGATTAGAAGTGGCACCTGTCAGTGGCCAACTAATCACTGAAAATGCTTATTGATGGCTGTTGTGGTTTAAACCCAGCCAGCAACTAAGCACCACTCAGCTGCTCACTCATTTCCCCCCCACCCAGTGGGATGGTGGTAAGAATCAGGAAAAAAAAAGTAAAACTCGTGGGATGAGATAAGAACAGTTTAATAGAATGGAAAGGAGGAAAATAATAATGATAATAATAACAACAATAATAAAATGGCAATAATAATAAAAAAATAATTGGAATATACAGAACATGTGATGCACAATGCAATTGCTCACCAACCACCAACTGTTGCCCAGTTAGTTCCTGAGCAGCGATTCCCCCCTCAGGCCAACTCCCCCCAGTTTATATACTGGGCGTGACATCACATGGTATGGAATACCCCTTTGGCCAGTTTGGGTCAGCTGTCCTGGCTGTGTCCCCTCCCAACTTCTTGTGCCCCTCCAGCCTTCTTGCTGGCTGGGCATCAGAAGCTGAAAAATCCTTGACTTAGTCTAAACACTACTTAGCAACAACTGAAAACATCAGTGTGTTACCAACATTCTTCTCATACCGAACTCAAAAACATAGCATTGTACCAGCTACTAAGAAGACAATTAACTCTATCCCAGCTGAAACCAGGACAATGGCCCAGAGCTGAGACTGTTTACATGCTGGTCATTGAGACAACCCTACACTCACGTTTTAGTAGTTTCTTTTTTACTAACTGCATGTTTTAGATGAACTGGTAGTAAAAGTTAATGCACTGAATTATATCATATTTTCAAGTCTTTGCAAGCTGTGCAATTAGAACCAGATTTTTTAGATGTTCCACAACGAGGTAACATAAAGGAATTTAGGTATTTCCGTATATAAAATGTTTTAAAGTAAATTTTAAAAACGGTATTCACAGAAATGTGTTACAAAGCTATAAATAATTGTGTATATATACTATATAGACTTTTACCCTACATTTAGGAACATAATCCTTTTTTTTTTTTCAAGATTAGTAAAACACATATGCAGTCTTCTTATTGAGTTTAGAGTCAGCCAGTTCACCTGAGTATCTGGATTTTTTCAATCCATTGGTCACATAAGACAGATTTCACTGTATTTAGGACTACATAGAGAAAGACTGTGTAGCTCAGTGGATTTGAAAAAGAGACACAGTGTCTTATCCATTGGTCAGTTCTTTAAACCTAGCCCATGTATACAGCCAGACCAAAAGAGAGGCAGTAGGAGAGGAAAGAGGAATGAAGTAAAGGAAAGAAGGCATAGAGTGAAAGAAAAAGGTTTTCTGAGACAGAATTTTTATTGCTGTAAGATTGAAGTGGAGGAACGTTGGAGGTAGCCTACCAGTGGTGGTGTCTTTGTCAGAGCCAGAGAAATAAGAGACAGGTCATGTAAAATGTTTTGGGGAGGGAAGGACAGGACTTTCATATGATAACAAAGAAAAAATTTTTAATGCCAGTGGAAAAGAAACCTGACATAATACAATATTCTTCTTCTTGTTAATGTCTATGAACACTGCTAGGCCAAGTTTATTTCCTTTTGGAGGGCTGCTCACTATATAAGAACTTGGCTGGTATTGTGTTGATCATATACAATCCTGCTCATTTCTAAGGCCTTTAGGTTTTTGTTTCATTTTTAACATCCTGTTGCCTAATAGAAAGTATGGGATGAAACACTGACACATCAGGATGGCAGAATTCTGTATTCCCACGTAAGCATGAAGCAATAGAGAATCAGGACCTGTCCTTTGGTGGGAATCAGGCTACTTCAGCATCTCATAGAGCTTGACCCGATGTATTCATTGCTATTTCCTGTGCTGCTTTTTGTTGCCAAACACATCCCTGTGAAGAATAAGAGTCAGTTTCTGTTTTCTCAAGAACTTAATTCACTGTGTTCCCATAACAGCTCAGTCAGGACTTGGCAAGACTTTAGCAAAATAGCTTATCTTACCTGCTGTTCCACAAAACTGGGAGTCGGTTCAAACCTTCAAGAAGACAGAATGAAAAAAAAAAAAAGCCCTCACTTTTTGATGACACCAGGCTGAGTGGTGGGGTTGATACTCTAGAGGGAAGGGACGCCATCCAGAGAGACCTTGACAAGCTTGGGAGGTGGGCCTGTGCAAACCTCCTGAAGTTCAACAAGGCTAAGTACAAGGTCCTGCACTTAGGTTGATGCAATCTCAAACCTGGATACAGGCTGGGGGATGAGTGAACTGAGAGCAGCCCTGCAGAGCAGGACTCGGGGGTATTGGTGGATGAAAAACTGAATATTAGCCAGCGATGCATGCTGGCAGCTCAAAAAGCCCATTGCATCCTGGGCTGCATCAAAAGTGTAGCCAGCAGGTTGAAGGAGGTGATCCTTCCCCTCTAGTCTGCTCTTGTGAGACACCTGGAGTACGATGTTCAGGTCTAGAGCCTCCAGCATAAGAAAGACATGGACCTGCTGGCGCAGATCCAGAGGAGGGCCACAGAGATGATGGGTGTCCTGGAGCACTTCCCCTAAGAGAACAGGCTGAGAGAGCTGGGGTAATGGTTTTAAACTGAAAGAGGGTAGATTTAGATTATATATTAGGAAGAAATTCTTTACAGTTGGACTCAATGATCCTAAAGATCTTTTTAAACATAAATGATTCTATGATTCTACTGTGAGGGTGGTGAGGCACTGGAACAGGTTTCCCAGAGCGGTTGTGGATGCCCCATCCCTGGAAGTGTTCAAAGCCAGGTTGGATGGGGCTTTGAGCAACCTGATCTAGTGGAAGGTGTCCTTTGGCAGGGGGGGTTGGACTAGATGATCTGTAAGGTCTCTTCCAACACAAACCATTCTATGATTTTTCCTGTTCATGTAAAATTACATAATTTTCTACTCACTTGCTTCCCTCACACCCTGTTCCTTGGATTCTGCTCATGTGATCATGAATTGGATTTATTCCCATGTGTATGCTCTGTTTAGAATTAGGTTAAATTTAATATGTAAAAAATTTTACCTGTTACATCATTTTATCTCAATCTTAAATTAATCTTCTAATGAAGTTGTGGCTGCAGATAAGACAGTATGGAGGCCCTCAATTATTGATTTGCAATTACAGTTCATGGAATTAGCTACATGAAAACAATAAAACATGGGTTCTCTCAGGCAGATTCTCAACAACGATGTTAGAAAAGAAAGGTTTGAGAGGGCAAATAATGAGAGTACCATTGCTTTGAACTTGTTCAGTAATTTGATTCAGCTTGGATTTTTCCCAGCCTGTTGTGGTTTCGGGTTCAGCTCAGTTGGTAACAAAGCACCACAAAGCCGCTCACTCACCCCCCACCCCCACCCCTGGCCACGTTGGGATGAGGAGAAAATACAAAGGCAGGCTCGTGGGTCGAGACAAGGACTGGGAGGGATCACTCCCCACTTATGGTCAAGGGCAAAAGACAGGCTCCACTTGGGGAAGAAACAAAATCAATTTCATTTACTACCAATCAAATCAAAAAAACCCAAGGATATTAAGAAGGAAAACCAAACTTCAGAACACCTCCCCCATCACCCCTCCTGCTTTCCCGGCTCAGCTCCATTCCAGGTGCTTTCTACCTCCTCCCCCTGGTGGCGCAGGGAAACAGGGAATGGGGGTTGAGTCAGCTCGCCACACATCGTCTCTGCCGCTCCTTTCCTCAGGGGGAAGATTCCTCACTCGTCCCCTGCTCCACCGTGGGGTCCCTCCCACGGGAGACAGTCCTTCACCAA
>VYZV01003861.1:5686-18636 GCA_013401275.1 Pandion haliaetus | reverse complement strand
GCTGATGTGAAGTATAAAGGAAACCTTTTAATCTTTTATAATAATTCTGAGTACAGAACAATCAAAATAAGCAAAGTTGATTTGTTTGATGAGTAAAAATTAATCAGTAAGTTGTCTCAGCTGTAACATATTAGCTGTTTTGAAATGACTGAACTTAAAAACAGTTGCTAAACATGGGATCTGCTATTTTCCTTTTTTAATCAGTACATCACAATGCAATCTGGTTTTGATCTCATTAATTCAGAGAATATTCTTGTATTCAAAATCATGTTCTTATGAGCATGTTGCATCCAACACCTTTTACCACAGCTCTTCTAGTCCTTGTTATATCAGTAGTTCATGAGAGCCTGTCTTGGTTTCAGCTGGGATAGAGTTAATTGTCTTCCTAGTAGCTGGTATAGTACTATGTTTTTGAGCTAGGTGTGAGAAGAATGTTGTTAACACACTGAAGCCCAATCCTGCTCTACCGACTGAGAGCTAACATATAAATACCCACTCAAAAAAGTTAACAAAAGCTTAACAGTATAAGTCAAATGATCCCTAACATATATTTAAATAATTTTTATGTAAATTCCATCACTATTTTCTGTTCTAATCATAAAAATCCCGATATCAATTCACTGTTTCACCTCATGACTTCTTCAACTCCAAACACCCGCTCAGTGACTTTTGTGAACAGTTTACACACATATACAAGTGTTCATGTTTGAGATAACATAGGTAGTCTTTACCATGATTCTATACTGCGAAACTTTGGTGTGAGAAAATTCCCTGAGAAACTGGAGGAAATGTGGCCAGTTAACAATTTCATTGAAAATTATTAATGTAAACAGTAGATACAGTTTAGCTCACTGCTTATTTCATGATAGATCACCTCACTCTTCCAATGATATCATGAGTTTTGCAGTTTGGTTGAAGTCTCAATCCTCTTTCTGTGACAAGTAACGGTTGTCTTATTTTGCTCAACTATTTTTAGATCCACTTTCCTTGAGGACAGTCATGGCAATAACATTTTTTTCTTTTCCATAAGAAGCCTGACATGAAAAAGAGAGTACTTCTCCATTAAATGACATTAGGTGACAATTGTCCTCTATAGCCCACTCATCAAGAGTATGGTGAGAAACACAAGCTATTGCCTCATACCTGGCAACTGAGAAAATCAACACTTGTTATTATGTAACTTCATGACAAATGTGGTTTTTTCCTCCAGGAATTCCTCTACCAATAGACACAGTTTACTACTTTTGAGGTCACTATCTATTTTATTTTTAGCAAAGGTCTTGTGAAATGCATCAGTCTATGCAGCTTGTGGAAAAACTTTTAGAAATAGATTGAATTTCTGATCCTATTACTATGTCACATTAAGCTTGATATCAAATTTTGCTGAGAATACAAGTATTGACCAAACTGAGATGTAATACAGGATCTTGTACAGGAAAAACATTTAATTCCTTCAGTCTTTCAAACCATAAAGAAAGCAAAAAAAGATGGTGGAATAAGGCCTTACACTCACAGTTGCTATGAGCTAATTCTCTCAACACTTATCAAGCCTCTTGCACATTCAATTTACAAAATAATTGCAGTTTAATTTTTCACCAGAAGCTGTAGTTTCCACCCAGCACTATGAAAGATGAAAGAGGAAGTTTTTGTTCTCAGGCATCTCACTGCTGAATATCCTGAGACATCATAGGTGGTAAGGATTGCATCAACTCTTTGTTCTCTCCCTTTGGGGCTTCTTCTGTCTTACTTGTGGATTAGCTTTCCACCTTGTGTGAGTAATTAAGACAGAAGATTTAGCAGCCTCATTGCTTGTACAAGACAATGTGCCAGTTCAGTAATTCAGGAGATAGTTGTATTGCCAATGTAGAGGCTTGTTGCACCCATAAATTTGAAGTATACTAAGCAGGATATAACTAATATTTGCTTTCTTTGAAGACATGAATAAGCACACTGAAACAGATTAACCAGTGGCAATGTATAACATTTTGTAACAAAGTGAAGCAGAAGTTTATACATAATAAATAATAAATAATCACAAAGGGATTAATAGAGGCTTGTGGTATAATTTCACAAACAGGGTAAAGCAAAACATGTGTTAGTAGCGTAATTTGCAAGGTAAGAACAAAGGATGTAGAACAGCCAGGAAACACACCTTGAGAAACAGGAATAATCCTGTAGAAGTAGTAGGAAATATATTTGATGGACACACAACAAGTCCTTGTCTTAAAATTAAGGTAGTCCATGTGCGGAGCAGATGAGATCACCCCCTTATTTTTGTGGAAGGGGAGAGGACTAATAAAAAGTCAACAACAAATGAGAAAGGGTGGGGAAGAAAGAGGTTTGCTTTGTTTCAGGTTTCCTCACTGAAGAGGTCTCAAGCCTGATTACTAAGATTATTCACCACTGATATGGGGTATAACTGGTAAGGGCCAATTGTTAGAAAAAGTACTGATAATGAATAATAACTAATGATTGGCTGGTACTGTTACTGATCAAAGTCAACCTAAATGTGTTCTGGAGTTTGAAACAGACCTTGATGATTGATTTATTGTTTAACACTCCCAACACATGGAACACTAATTCCACAACAATAGTTATATATGTAAATATATATATCTATAAATACATCTATATATGTTGTAATGCTTTGACCCCAGCCAGCAACTAAGCACCCACCAGATGCTCACTTGCTTTCCTCCANACTCACCACTTTTTATTTAAAAAAAAAAGCATCATTTAGCAACCTTATTGGCCTTTAATTTGTTTAAAAACTGTTCAAGCAGCCACCTTTAGCTAGCTTTTTGTACGACAGTCAAAAATTACTTCTTTCATTGAAGTGGCAAAATGCTTCCCAATTGCTTTTAGTATCATTAGTCACAGAGCAGTTACATGGACTAATCAAGTTATCCAAGAATGAAGTGAGCAAATAGACAAAGAATATACTTACAGAGGTTATAAGAGAGAAAAAAAAGCAGTATTGTCTCATATTTCAAATATCTTTCTGACAGAAGTCAGTAACAAAATAAGATATCAAAGCAGAATGAAATTAAGACTGACTAAATGAAATCAAAAGAGAAATTTTAGAGGCAATATTAAACCACCCTCCCAGGAATTTTCACAGGATTTGCAAGCACAGAGGTTATCCTGTCTCACGTAATACCCAACTAGTAACTGATCTTATCAAAAGATTAAATTATTTCCACTGTCTCATCAGTTCAAAGAGCTGCTCAATATGAAAATGAGAAGATTTACAGGGTTGGAGAAAAAGCATACACGTCCCCTGCACCAAGCAGGTCAACTGCTTTTTCACCAATTTTGTGAAAACAGGATTCTCTACTGTGAGGAACTGGCTTGTAGCACAGGTGATAGTCTAGTTGTTCTGTAAAGACCCTGGTAAGAAACTAGATTTGAGACATTGGTATGCAGCCTTGCTACCACAGCTGGTCTCTCAGCACAGACATAAATAGTGATATCATGGAGGGTATTCCACTGTTGTATAAAATCATCGTTGTAAACCCTTATGTTACAGAACAGATGTTGCAATGTTTCAAAAACATTGATTAAGAAAGGTTTGGAAGCAACCTCATAAATCTTTGATTTGAATGTTCTTCTGTTAAAAATGTTCTGTCATACAATATAATCTTACCCAAATGGCTACTCTTAAGGCAAGGGAGAGAAGGACAAACCTATTTATTTTGCAAAGTCTGTTTTAGGTAGGTAAAGTACCCAGCTGGTTTGGGGACAGTCCATATCCACAGGTATATTTCTTGCAAATCAGAACAAGAGTGTCACCAAAGGAGATCTGCAGGTCCCTGTAGCAGCTCAAGGCAACTGAGAGAACAGCTGAATTGATATAGCAGAAGCAGCTAATAGCTTAGTTTAAAGCATTTGACAATTTAGTTAATTGTTTACAGTTAAGTTTAGCTGGGAAACAAAGAAGAACCAAAAGCAGCACACTACATTTTCAAGAGGTTCTGACCCGAGTGAATGCTGGAACAGTTTTCTTCTTTACAGTGAGGCTTATATGAATGAAATGCTGAGCAATTAGTACTGAAACAGCTACATATAGTATCAGATTGCTTAATTTCAAGGAAATGAGAAATATCATCTCTCATCTGCCCACACATTTCTGCCTAGGTAGTCATTTAGTTTGATCATTTGTCCGTAATCATTTGACTTTCCCAGTACACTATGGGATCCACCAATCTTTTCTCTAATGTCTGCACAGACCTTGGAATATCACACACAAACCTTTTAATGACATGCTTGGAAAAAAAAAATCCAAAATGTGTTCCTGTTCCTTCATGTTAACTTCCTTCACAATGCACTTTAAAGCAATTGCTATCTTTTACTTTGTCACCTAGACGAACTGGCTGCTTGTGGCTTGGATGGGTGTACTCTTTGCTGGGTAAAAAACTGGCTGGATGGCCGAGCCCAAAGAGTTGTGGTGAGTGGAGTCAAATCCAGTTGGCACCCGGTCACAAGTGGTGTTCCCCAGGGCTCAGTAGTGGGGCCGGTTCTCTTTAATATCTTTATCAATGATCTGCATGAGGGGATCGAATGCACCCTCAGTAAGTTTGCGGATGACACAAAGTTGGGAGGGAGGGTTGATCTGCTCAAGGGTAGGAAGACTCTACAGAGGGATCTGGACAGGCTGGATCGTTGGGCTGAGGCCAATTGTTTGAGGTTCAACAAGGCCAAGTGCCAGGTCCTGCACTTGGTCACAACAACCCCATGCAACGCTACAGCCTTGGGGAAGAGTNGCTACAGGCTTGGGGAAGAGTGGCTGGAAAGCTGACCAGCAGAAAAAGACCTGGGGGTGTTGCTCGACAGCCAGCAGACTTTGAGCAAGCAGTGTGCCCAGGCGGCCAAGAAGGCCAACGGCATACTGGCCTGTATGAGAAACAGTGTGGCCAGCAGGAGCAGGGAAGTGATCGTCTCCCTGTACTCGGCACTGGTGAGGCCGCCCCCTGAGTACTGTGTTCAGTTTTGGGCCCCTCACTACAGGAAAGATATTGAGGCCCTGGAGCGTGTCCAGAGAAGGGCAACGAAGCTGGTGGAGATGAAGTCTTATGAGGAGAGAGCACAAGTCTTATGAGAAACAGCTGAGGGAACTGGGGTCATTTAGTCTGGAGAAAAGGAAGCTGAGGGGAGACCTTATCGCTACCTCTGAAAGGAGGTTGTAGTGAGGTGGGGGGTTGGTCTTTTCTCCCAAGTAAGAAGTGATAGGACAAGAGGAAACAGCCTCAATTTGCACGAGGGGAGGTTTAGATTGGATATTAGGAAAAATGTCTTCACCAAAAGGGTTGCCAAGCATTAGAACAGGCTGCCCAGGGAAGCAGTTGAACCTCCATCCCTGGAGGTGTTTAAAAGATGTGTTGACGTGGCACTTAGCGACATGGTTTAGTGGTGGAGTTGGCAGTGTTAGATTAATGGTTGGACTCTATAATCTTAAAAATCTTTTACAACCTAAATGGTTCTATGATTCTATGAGCTGGCTTTTGTAGCCACCTGTCTTCTAACCTTACATCCCTCTGAGAGTCATCACCACAGAAGCTTAAAGAGGCACAAACTAGTAAGCAGGAGTGCTGGACCCTGACAGAGAAAGGGAGGGTTGCTGTAAAGGGAAAGAACATTATGACTTAGTAATGCCTACTATAATACAGGAACTTCATTCCAACCTTGTTTGCAATGTTTTTTCCCTTCTGTTTTACTCATATTTCTCCCTACTTTACTTTAAAGCCAGATCATAAAATGGTCTGCCAGGAACAAAAGTCTGATTTATACAAGGCTTGGAAAAAGGGTAACAGAACAGATGACCATGTTGAAACAAGCATAAAGAGAATGAGAATGAAGTAAAGTGTTCTTCAAAATGGCCAGACAGACAAACATTGGTGACCTTCATACAAACTGTCTCCAAAGTCAGTGCAGTTACACCAGAATGTTTATTTTTAATTTTGTTCTCTAATAAAGCAGCAGCATCTTCTAACCTCAAAAAAGTCATCTCTCTTTACTCAGCTGTATTATTGATATTAATCATTTATAGAGCATCATAAATTTGTACAGTGTTTTACAACTAGAGATGTATTCTATACCTAAAAGAGTTCAGATACAGAAGACAAATTATAAACTGATAAAGCAGCACCTCACTTAACTGAGAGAAGCAGGAGATATTACAACAGAGGAAACAAGACAGGAAATATTACAACAGAAGAAACAAGATATATTTCCAGTGAAGGATTTCCAAGAGGGGCTTAAAGGAAAGGATGTTTTTCAGTAGAGCAAGGCTTTACTTGATAATAATTCCCTCTCTAGTTCTGTAGCTAACTGAAAATGTTCAGTCAGGTCAAACCAAAATGGAGATAATTCCAAATCCAACAAAATTAATATGTTGAATTAACCTGAAGAAAAAAAAAAAATCCCATTCAATCTTACTAAATATTCTTTCCCAACTTAGTCTCAGAAATCCCAATGTATATTGTTCTGACAGTCTCAGTGGCATAGCTTAAAAATAACTTTTTCTAATTACAGTTAAGCTTTTTTCATTTCACTATGAAAAACGATCACAACCAAAATGCTGATCTGTCTAGCAATTTCTTGAAAGTTTTTGTTTGTTTGTTTCCTCAGACTGTCTTAGAGTCTTAATAAATTTACATTTAGTTAATTCTTCCACATAATTATCATTCTAATTCTATTATTTAGAAAAAAAAAATCAGATAATAAATGTTTTTTTGTTCCTCTTGGGGATTAAGGGAGATGTGCAACAGACTCAGAGGTAAAGGGCAAAGGTCAGACTAGTTTGGAATTTCTGTGATACGAACAGAATTTAGGACAAGAATTGCAGGAAAATAAGTGTTTTTATTCAGAATCAAAAAGCAAGAGAAGCTTCTAATGCCTTCAAATCTGAGCTATAGTATAGCCCACACATCTAGAAAAGAAAAGTTGTAGGTAGAAATAATTGTGCTGAGTTGTTACCAACACTTTTCATGTATGTGAAAAAATTCCAACCATTGCTGAAGTAAAGGAAGTCGTCACCCTTCCCAAAAGAACAAAGTAGAAAATTCATTTCTCAACCACTTCCTTTTCCCTTACAGTGCAAGTCACCTGTTCTAGCACAAACCTGAAAAACACTTATGTCCTGAAACTTCTCCAGACTCCACAAAGTTTGAACGTAATATCTCACAAAACTTTCCTCACTCCAGAAAAACCAACACAGAGACCAAGAGCCAATATGTATCTCTGAATGAATGAAAACAGAGACATAAACATAAGATTTTATAGGCAAAGCAGTTCCCCTATGGAATCCATCAGCTAGTACAGGAAAAGCTATAATAAAATACAGTTGACCAAGGATTGTTCCCTTCACCATGTGATTTTTGCAACAAAGGGTGCAAAGTTTGTGAAAAAAAAGAGTTTCTTTTAAATCACACCTCAAGTTCATTTTCTAAGGAGATCTATCCTTTCCACTAATGGAAGCATGGATCTTTTGTGGAAAACAGTTGAATATTACAGTAAGGTATATACACAAGACAATTAGTCATGATTTCGTTGGGATACCCAGTCACTATGCTGCCTGAACATTGGGTACTGGAATCTTGACTCAGATATTTTAAAAACAGTATTTCTTATTAGTGTAATTTTAGAATAGCTTCATTACAGCACATATACTCATAAACATGCTCGATTTCACAATCGGGAGACAATAGGTGTAAAGTGATTAAAAGTTAAGGTAATTACACCATCAGAAGAGAAGACAAGAATACTATCAGCCGTCCCTCCTCCATGTTGTGCTAAGAGCTGAGAAGATCCAAGACTTACACTAACAACAGTTTTTCATTTCTCTACAATTCTGTGGATAATACTGACTGTTAAAAAGAAAGCATCCTGTGCCTATTCAGCTAATGTAGACATCAATGAAGTATAAACATATCCCTGGGAAACCAAACCAGCTAAAAAAATTTTTCTGAGTTTTTTTTAGAATAGAATAGAATAGAATAGAATAGAATAGAATAGAATAGACTATTTCAGTTGGAAGGGACCTACAATGATCATCTAGTCCAACTGCCTGACCAATTCAGGGCTGACCATTTAAAGCATGTTGTTAAGGGCATTGTCCAAACACCCCTTAAACACTGACAGGCTTGGGGCATCGACCACCTCTCTAGGAAGCCTGTTCCAGTGTTTGACCACCCTCTTGGTAAAGAAATGCTTCCCAAGGTCTAGTCTAAACCTCCCGTGGAGCAGCTTTGAACCATTCCCACACATTCTATCACTGGATCCCAAGGAGGAGAGCTGAGCACCCCCCTCTCTCCTTCCCCTCCTCAGGAAGTTGGAGAGAGCAATGAGGTCACCCCTCAGCCTCCTTTTCTCCAAACTAGACAAGCCTACAGTCCTTAGCCGGTCCTCACAGGCCATGCCTTCCAGCCCTTTCACCAGCTTTGTTGCCCTCCTCTGGATGCATTCAAGGACCTTCACATCCTTCTTAAATTGTGGGGCCCAGAACTGCACACAATATTTAAGGTGAGGCTTCACCAACGCTGAATACAGCTGGATAATCGCCTCTTTTGACCAACTGGTTATGCTGTGTTTGATGCCACCCAGGATGGGGTTTACCCTCTTGGCTACCAGGGCACAAACCGCTGACTCATGCTTGACCCTGTTGTCAAGCAGCACCCCCAGATCCCTTTCTGCAGGGCTGGTTTCTAGCCACTCCTCTCCCAACTTATGCTTGTGCTAGGCATTACTCCATCCTAGATGCAGAATCCAGCACTTCAACTTCTTAAATATCATCCCATTAATCACAACCCAATGCTCCAATCTACCTACATTGCTCTACAAGGCATCTCGTCCCTCAAGAGAGTCGACAGCACCTTCCAGTTTGGTATCATCAGCAAACTTGCTAATGGTGCATTCAACTCCTGCATCCAGATCATTGATAAATATATTGACAAGAACTGGCCCTAGAATTGAGGCCTGAGGAACACCGCTGGTGACTGGTCACCAGCCAGATGTAGCCCCATTCACTACAACCCTTCGAGCTCTGCCCTTCAGCCAGTTCTTCACACAGCACACCGTGAACCTGCTCATCCTGGAGTTGGACAACTTGTCCAGAAGAATGCTGTCCACGACAGTATCAAAAGCCTTACTAAAATCCAGAAAAACTACGTCCACCACCTTCCCTTCATCCACTAGGCAGGTGGCCTTATCATAGAAGGATATCAAATTAGTTAAACAGGACTGTCTCTTTTTGAACCTATGAGGACTGTGCCTGATGAGTGCGTTATTCTTTAAATGCCTTTCGATACTACCCAGTATAATCTTCTCCATACTTTTTCCAGGAACTGAGGTTAGACTAACACATCTGTAGTTCCCTGGGCCTTCCCTCACACCCTTTTTGCAGATTGGAATAACACTAGCTAGCTTCCAGTCGGCGGGGACTTCCCCAGACTTCCAAGACCTTTGGTAGGTGATAGAGGGGTTCTGCCATAACATCCGCTAGCTCCTTCAGTACTCTGGGATGAATCCATCAGGTGCCATGAACTTGTGAACATTCAGCTGATACAGCTGGTCCCTTACAATTTCAGTGTCCACAAGCAGAAAGTTACTGTTCCCACACTTGTGGTCCTCCGACTCAGGGGAATGGACAGCCCAAGGTCTATCAGTACTATTAAGGACTGAGGCAAAAAAAGCATTGAATGCCTCTGCTTTTTCTTCCTCCCTATTAGTCAGATGACCATCTTCAAGTATCAGTCCAATGTTTTCTTTAGGCCTCCTCTTGCTATTAACGTACATTTAAAAAGCCCATCTTGTCATCTGAAACAACACTGGCCAGTTTCAACTCTAATTGAGCTTTGGCCTTTCGTGTCTTCTCCCTGCATAAACAGACCACAGTTCTGTATTCTTCCTGTGAAGCCTGACCTCACTTCCAGAGATCATACTGTTTCTTTTTTTCTCTTGAGTTCCACGAGCAGTTCCCTGTTCAGTCAAGCTGGTCTTCTGCCGCACTTGCTTGACTTACGGCACAGTGGAATTGCCTGCTCCTGTGCTTCTGAAAGGTGGTTCTTAAAGACTGACCAGCACTCGTGGACTCCTAAGCCCTCAAAAGCAGAATCCCAGGGTACTCTGCTCAATAGCTCCCTGAATAGCTTAAAGTTTGCTCTCCTGAAGTCCAGGGTAGCAACTCTGCTGTTATTTTTTCTCATTACACTGTGGCCAAGACAGCCACCTACCATCACATCCCCCACGAGTCCTTCTCTATTCACAAATGGAAAGTCTAGGAGAGCTTCTGTCCTAGTTGCCTCAGTGATTACCTGTGACAAGAAGTTATCTCCTACAAACTTCAAGAATTTCCAAGACCTGCTTGTCACAGCAGTATGATATTCCCAGCTGATGTCTGGGAAGTTGAAATCTCCCATAAGGACAAGGGCTACCGATCCTGAAATCTCTCCTCATTGCTTATAGAATAACTCCTCAGTGCTTACATCCTGGCTGGGCGATTGGTAGTAGACACCCACTACCACATCTCCTCTGTTTTCCATCCCCCTAATCCTTACCCAGAGGGTCTCAACCACATCATTGCTAACTGTAAGTGCTGTGCAATCAAACCTCTCCCTTACATATAGCGTGACACCTCCACCTTGCCTGCCCTGTCTATCCCTCCTGAACAGCCTGTAGCCCTCCATTCCAGCACTCCCATTGTGCGACCCATTCCACCAAGTCTCACTAACACCGATGACATCATAGCTCTTTTACATGTACATAAATACTAAGATCAAGATGGCAGCTGAGATGAAGTATTCCTGGGGTATGTCATACCATGCACTGGCAGAACATGGCAGGAAATGGACCCGTCTTAGTAAACCTCAAGAGCAAAGCTGGAATATATCCAAGTCATCCTTACATGAAAATAATTATCCTTACATAAAAATAATTGAGGCTGAAGTGCTTTGCCATGTTTTTTTTCTTTTGATTTCGTAATGCATGCATCCATGAAAATAAAACTTCTGCCTGTTGAAAAAACAATCTTCCATTACTGATTTTTCAAAGGGAAAAAAAAAAGTATTTCTCCTGCCTATAACCTTCATGTAATTACAGGTTTATCAGTATTCTTTTTTGCACTAATTAACTCACATTTTTAATGTTGAAGACATCTGTGCTTACTTGCAAAATAATATTTTACACATTGCCTTGTGTAGTTATGTGTTGAGGCAATAATGTCATATGCATATTACTAATTAGTTTAGCACCTTTTCTGGTCAAAATGAAACAATAGCTTGATTTTTTTTTTTCCTCTTGCTCTTTTGTTAATTTCACCAGATATTTCAACTTCAAAAAAGTATAGTTAGACTTTAAAACTCTGAGTGCCCAAAATGTTTTAATGGAAACTTCAGCTATTCAGCTCTTGCTTGCACAGAATTGAATGATATATTCCTTGCATAAGTCTTTACTCTTTTTTTGGTTCACAAGAATATGACACCTAAAGATTTTTAAATTCATATATGATGAGCAATACTCTATGAAGTATCCAACTGTTTCTATATTAAGAAAGAGAGTTTTTCAACTTACCTATGCTCCTTTTTTCTGTATTTGCTTCCTTCAAGCATCTCCAGCTTGCAGAAACTGAATTTAGACTGTGAACGTTGAGTGACCACCAACTGCATTAAGCAGGAAAAGAAAATAAAATCCCCACACCGTGACAATGTGGAGACTGGTCTTGTCAGATTCACTAACCTTCTCCAGAACAGCAAAAGAAATAGAAATCTATCAATATATCAATATATTAAAACAAACTTCTGCCCAACCAAACCTCCCTTTTTTGGTTGGCTAGAGACATAAAATATTGTGGTTCAACTACTGAACAAAAAAAAAAATCCCTGAAATTATTTGGAATTGTAAAAATCTACAGTCTTCCTTGATCAAAGAAATTTTTAACCTCAGATTGAATGAATGCTAGTTAGTACCTACTGTACAGCTAAAAATAAGGCAACAAGAAAGGCAAAGAAAAAAATGAACTTCTGAGTTATACCCAGAGAGAGTTCCTTAAAACTTTGGCTGCTGGGGAAAGTGGTGGGTGCTGTCAACTCACTTCGTGAATCTGGCTCTGACCTTCAGTAGAAATGAAGGCTTTAGAATAATAGTCATAAAAGCAGTTTTGAGATAGCTGAAGCCAAAATTTTATCTCATGTTTCTGTCCCTGCACCAGGCACAGAAAAAATATAGCCCGGTTTTCTAATTAACTATGGCTCTCCTGTCACCAAATTAGAACATCAGAGGAGATGCACTTCATAGTTACCCACATATATTGTGTAAAGAGAGACACTATCCTGGGGTTTGAAAGGGGAACTATCTTCCTATTTATTAAGTCTATTTTCACAACAGTTAAGTCCTTATTTTTCTTCTGGTGAAAGTTCAGATGGAATTATGCATCTTTTGTTTCTTAAAAAAATAAAAAACCAAACAGTTAATATTTACTGTAGCACAGAGGCACAACTTTTGCCATTCCTAGTAATGGCTTCGTACTGACCTGTCAGTGCAAAGTTGCAGGACTTGATGAGGTCTGTCTTGACCAGAGACACTTTTAGCTTGCTTTAGTGGTGGCAACTACTGTGTAGCAATCAGGGGACTTTTGCCTTGCCTGCTTCAGCTTAGGTCTGTGAATACCACACATGGTAATGTCTTCTTTCGACTGTCATTGCATAGCAAACAGTGAGAAGTTGTGTTAATCAGGCCAGGCCATTGCAGAGCTTTTGAACTTTAGCTGGAACTAAGAGAAGGAAGCAGAGTACATTAGGTGATATAAAAAATAAGACCAAGCAAATGCAAAACTGAAGAGGAGGAAAGTCATTGTGAGCATCGCATCCCTTCAGGTGAAGGACTCGGGGCAATGATGACATTGTAACCCCCTGTATTGGGTTTCTGTGGCAAGGATTTTGTAGCTGGCGGGGGGGGGG
>VYZV01003860.1:5649-28652 GCA_013401275.1 Pandion haliaetus | reverse complement strand
GCACGCTACAATGACTTCCTTTTACTGACAGAGAAATAATTTACTTCCTGTCCACCTGAAACTTTCAACAAATGCAAATTAGATAGCAAAAAGATAATTGTAGAACAGACATGGCGTGATGCCAAAAACTGTAATGCATATTCTTACCTTTAATTCAATGGAACTAGCAGATAGACATGCCTTGATACCAAGCTACTTTCAAGTTGTTTTCTAACATAACTGACTACTTAAGAAACATTTCTAGAATATACAAAAATACTTTTGATGAAGGGAAGCATACAGTTTCCTACACTGAATCCTTCACTTTCTGAGCACATAGCATTGTCTTAATTAAATTATTTTGTTGATATTTTTATCTGCTGGCATTATATCATAAATTACATTCCATCAGCAACAATTACATCAAATCAACATGATATCAAAATACCTGAGTGCCTATGAGAAGTTCCAAATTAATGTAACTGGAAAGTCAGGCAATTTTATCTACTGAACAGATGGTAACACTGTAATACCCCTATGCTACTGAAGTCAATGGGGAGGTTGACATTGACTTTGGAGAGCTTCAGCTCAGCTCAGAATTGGTGCAAGAAGCAAAATTTCAGTCCTCATGGATCTCCAAGACAGTTGACAATGATGGCTGAGAACAACAACAGTTATGTTAATTTTGCTATGGTAACATCTATTCAACAAGAACTAAACCAAGATATACTTTTTTGCTATTCACTGTGAAACAACCATAGACAAAAGATCTCTGTCATTACTTCCTTTGGATTGGATTTGAAGGACTGACTGAAAAGCCAAAAATTTTTATTTTTTCATCTGTCCTACTCTTCATTTCATTCTCTTGCAATTTTAAGAATCAGCAATGGAGAAATGCTTTCCACCAATGGTAAATGAAGTCCCTGCTCTCATAATTTCTTACTTCTGATCTCCTTTAATCACTTGATTCCAGTTTCACTTGAAACTCCTAACCTGTGTCTAAAATTTTTTTTTTTCAGCTGTTAAACATGCACACTGTACTTTGTGAAAGTCCTAAAATTAACATGCAACATTTTTTAAAAGTCTTTGAGAAAAGTTTCTATCCATTACATTTGAACCCTAGTGAAATGTAAGGGGTCTTTGCTCACTGTACATGTTTGGAACTCACAGCTACAGGTTTAGAAGACTATTTCATGTTTATAAGCTGAAATGTGACCAACTTGTCTTTTTGTTAAGTTAGCTAAAAACTAAATTCACAGGCATTTAACTTGCAAAAAATTTGCATATGATGATTAGAATAAAACTTTGAAGGAACTTTTACAGAGTGTATGGAACAACTGTTTCTGGAAATTTCCACAGCATATTAATGTACTCACTTAAGAAGAAAATGCAGACCGAAAAATGGGATTGCACGCAGCACAAAAGATCAAATCATATTGCAAAATTATACTCATATTCACTGAAGGTTATAAGCATCATTTTACACATTAGGGGTCAATGTGAAGGCACTGCAGCAAGCACACACTTACTCTCTTTTCTAAGATATACGAGGATGACTTCCGCTGTAACATATTGGTATTTTAGGACTAATGAAATAATGTGATTAAGAATATTCACAGTTTACTTTGTTCCCAAGTTTTCTACCTCACCCAGAATATATGATATGAAAATAAAATACCACTGCAACTTTCTGAATAGATTAGTCTACTTAAAAAGCTGTGCAACTGCATGTAAAAACTTTAATCGTTGGAGCTGCAATTTTCACTGAAGCAACTGCTTAGTGTTTATTAGAAGGCATTTTAAGATTAACTGCTTCCGCAGCATAATTATTTGCTAATAGGAAAATGTCTTATTGAAAAAAAAATCCATACAACCATTGCTACAGGAGCAGAATAACCCAAATCTGTGGAATTTAGCCAACGTGATCAGGATATATTGTTCACAGATGATTACCTTGTAAAACACTTAAAAAGAAGTTCCATAATCTTAAACGGACTGTGTCTTATAAACAAATAAAGATTTATTTAGAATATTAAACTCGAGCCCGAGTGTTTCATCAAAGACTAATGAATACTACTATGTAGTCAGCTCTTTTTTTTTTTTTTGCAGAAAAGACAAGAACCTCTCTCCTGGGCTAAACCTAGGCAAGAGACAGGGAGGAGAAGGACTATATTTTCCCTCATTTGTTCACATTTAAAATGCTACTGTAGATGTCACGAAATGGAAGAATATGTGCTTTTGTTGATAATAGCGTCTTATAAAAACACCTTCCCACAGGAACAATCTACAAAGCCTCGTGAATTACATAGGCAGAAGAAGCACAAATCCAAATCTTTTACCGTATTTAACTGTAACTTTAAAACTTCCAATTTCTTAAACAAGTTTGTAAGTATGTTACAAAATAAATAGGTCACCATTTGGAGATGATTACTATATTGGAAAGCATAGACAAAAGTTGACCAAAAAAAAAAAAAAAAAAAGAAAAAAAAATAAAAAGGTANNNNAAAAAAAAAAAAAGGAAAAGAATGAAAATGGATGAAAACATCATATGAAATGGTAAAGTTCAGGAACTTCTACTTCTGGACCAGCTTTTAGGAAGACTTTCTGAAACACTTAATAGGAACAAATTAATAGAAAACAGTTTCTATAATTACATGGCATTTAATGCAGTTTCCAGCACATATTATAGAGGTTTCATAATGCACCTGTGTTCAGTTTTCAGTTAAAGAAGATGGGACTGTGCACAAGAAGAAACCGAATCAGTATCTTCCACCTATAACCACAAATAATCCCAAAACTCAGATACCTTGTAAAATTACATTTGCATCTCCTGATTCTGTATAAAAATTGTTGTCTAAAATTGAACAGAATCTATTCTAACTAATAGTTTGAACTTAAGATTAATGAGCTCTGAAACACTGGTCAATAGAAGAAATAAAAGAACTCTAAGGCAAGAGACAGCTAAAACTGTTTCACTTCCAGCAGTGCAAACATTTTCCTGCATCTTGTCAAACACAATAAATCCTTTCCCATCTTTCACAGAGATGCATGAGATATCAGTTAGTTCCCTATTCCAGCAAGAAGTAGAAATGCTCAACCTGTTTTACTGCTATTGAAATATCTCTGAATTATACTGCCCAGACTACTGGATTCACTATGTAAAATCAAGCCTGCTCTTCCCCCATTCCCTTTCCTGCAAGGACAGCCTTAACTGTCAGGCAGGCATCCTCGCCAAAGCAGAAGCACAGGGAAGCTACAGGAAAGTGACAAACACACAATGTTGCCTTGTAGCTACAACACGCTGAAAAATATTTTGTCATCCAGACTGATTTGCAGTTTATGTTTCGGGAGAGAGAATCAAAATCTGACTAGTTTGAAAGCACAATGTATAGCCTATTGCATTATTAAAGGTAAAAATTACAGCTATTACTTGCAATATTTTTATGCAAGCTTTCTCCTTAGTAGATTAGGAGAAACAGTCTATATCTATAGCAACCATTTCTCCTTAAAACCTTGCATCACTACCTTCACTATAGCAAGCATTTAATAGCTCATTTTTATCGCCACTTTTCTGAAGCCTCATTAAAAACATGGTCAGCTGATTTTAAGTCCTTCTTAATAAACAGAACGTACATGAGGAAGACTGCACTGATACTTCTGTGAGAGGCTTCCTTTGTTTCTTACAATAATTTTATTTTTTGTCTTAGAAGAAAAGATTTCTTAGGGACAGCTAGTTTAGCTTTCACTTTCTGATCTCCATAACCACTCTAGGTAGGTATTAAACTGTGAAAAAAATAGTAAATTCTCCAAGTTATGACCTTCTTGACTTAAAGTGACTTTTGGAAAGATACTATAAATGAAATGAGACAGACTGTATTAGTAGATATCATTGGAGATAATTCTGGTGAGCATGCAGCCATGAGTGTCTAAGTGCAAGGAAAGGACTGCCAGGGAGAGTGGCACAGGAGAATAGCATTGATTTTAGACACACTGAGTTTGTTTTCAGGACCTTCGTGTTAGTGTGGGTCATTTTCTCGGGTGGGGATGTTTAGTGCAGATGGTGGTATCTTCTAAAAGAGGAAGGGGTTGGTCAGAGAATGTCTCAACAGAAAGAGGCTGTTTAATGTTCTTCCCTCGGCAGCACTGGTTATTTTTAGACACCTCTAAAACAGCCTTAACCAGGAGCCAGTGGTCACTTCCACCTCCAGCAGAACGAGTCAGGGGTGGACACAAGCAAAGGCTGGGCTGCATCTGGGGGTTTGTGGCCTGGGGATTTCCTGTGGTATCCAAATATGAGGCCAGTTTACTGGGCTGAATCCACTAAACTGGAAGGAGGGTTAAATACATGGAGACTGGATGCATTTTTGATGACTCGCCACTGGTGCATCTCGACTTTAGGGGCCTCGTGATTGTCTCGGCGGAAGTTTTCAGCATGAGGGGACGCCCGGTGAGACCAGCTCCTCAGAGGTGTCTCCAGAGATCCCGCCGGGACACGCCGCTGGGGCAGCTCGGGCCCTGGGCCGGCCTCGGGGTGACCAGGGACCGGCTGGGAGAGGCGGGACCCAGGAGGTGTGAGGGGCCGGGAGCCGGTGGTGAGGGGCCGGAGGACAGGGACCCTCAGCAGGCAGCCGCGCCATAAGGAACGGGAGGACGGGGCCCCTCAGCGGCAGCCGGTCGTGAAGGACCGGAGGACGAGGCCCCTCAGCGGGAGCCGGTCGTGAGGAACCGGAGGACGAGCCCCTCACCGGCAGCCGTGCGGGCGCGGCCGCCGGGGGCCTGTCGAGCTGCCTCTGAGGAAGCTCTCGGGCTGCAGCGGAGGGAGCGAGGGGACGGCGCGGCCCCGCTCCCCGTCAGCCCCACGCCTCCCGCCCTTCGCCCCACTCACCGATCCGCGCCTCGGCGGCGGCTCCGGCGGAGGGCGGTTGGCTGCGCGGGGCGGCGGCGAGGACCTGCAGCAGCGGCGGCAGCAGCAGCGGGAGGACGGAGCCGAGCGCCCCCATCATGCCTGGCCCATCGCAGGCGGCTGTCCCGCTCCCCTGCCCGCCGCCGCCTGCCCTCACTCCATGCCGCCCGCCCGCCTTTTGCCTTCCGCAGCCGCTCCCCGGCTCCGGCGAGCGGCAGCCGCNGGGGGCAGCTCGCTCCCGCTCCGCGGCACCGCCTCCCCGCTTCCCGCTTCCCGCTCCCCGGCCGCGGGGGGGGGGCGTGCCTTCCTGCCGGGATCGCGGGGTAGCGGCCCCCCCCTCCGGCAAGGTGAAGGCAAGGGATGTCCCCTGGCTCCCAAACCGCCGCCGGCCCTGACGGAGGCTCCGCCTCAGGCGGGCCGCGAGCCTCCGGGCACTGCCCGAGCCCTGCGGCGCCGGGCGAGGGCCAGGGGGGATCCTTCCTGCCAGAATGGCTGTTCGCTTGAATCCCCCATAAAGATGGCTGAGAATGGGAAGGGAGTAATTAAATGTGCTTGTTCCACACACCTGTGTGTATAAAACCAATTCAGACCCTGTCAAAGTTTTGTCCTGAAAAACGCACTAGGATTCTCCCTGCGGCCTCCTCGGTAGTGGTTTATTTACCGCCGCTTTTTCCACAGAAAATGACATGCCATCCTGAAGGATTTTACCAGCCCTCAGGTAAATACCTCCCGCAGCTGAGGTTTGTGTGTTTGCCTGGGAGACGTCCGCTCAGGTGACGCGTTTATCTTCCACCTCCTGTCCCCGATTCACTCTGCGTGAGTGGGAGCGCTCGGTGTGGGTTTCCAGGAGGGAGCAGGAGTCTCCAGGCAGGAACCCATTGACTCCCTCCTTGTTCACAGGCTCTCATTTTTCTCACAAACTCGGTGTAATATTGTTTAGCCTTTAACGCAGCAGTCACAGTCACCGAGGTGAAACAGTGCAGCTGCCATGCCTCCTGGCAGGGTTTTTGACCAGGACAGCCAGCTCCATGCTACGGCAAGTGATGGCTGCTCCCAGCCCCCTCGGTCACCCTGACATCTGCTTTATTCCTCCCTGAAGTTTCAGATTATCCCGATCTTCTTCACACTTGAGGTAAGCAGCTCTAACTATACTCCCTGACATGCTTCACCCCTGGCTTTAACCAGGTACAGTCATGACAGACTCGCACTCCAGGTATTCAAGAGCAGTAAAAATTGCAATGCATGAAGTGGCTTTGCCATAGACCAGAAAACTAAGTAACGAAAGCCCACAGAACAAACTAACCCTGGAAGAGCACAGCTGTTCCTCCTTGCTCACCACCAACGTGGCAAAGAAAACAATGCCAACACGTCTAGACCAGGGTGGACACAACGAGTTCAGCCACCACGCTGGGACCTGCCGTGGGATGGTCAGCCAAGCCTGGGGGCCCAGGACGGAACTTTGCCCCAGACTCTGGGCAGGGGGGCTGTGGGGTGACTCAGGGTGTCCCGCAAGGCACTTAGGGCTCCTGGTTCCCTGACAGACCTTTGCAGACTTCTCTCATTCTTTCAGTTTTGCTCTTTGGGAAATGTGTAAGCCTCTGTGCTGGGAAAAAAGGAGTCATGGCTTCTAGTGCTGGTGTAAAGTCACCTCCTGTCCTTTGTAGTTAAGATGGGTGACTCAGATGCAAAAAAGGGCAAGATTTGATTCAGAAAAGAGAAATCTCAAAAAAATATATTGATACTGGATGGTGTTTGCCGGCCCAGGGTTTGTAAAAGGTTTGGATGGTCTTCTCAAGCATTTCTGTCCTTGAGGTCTGTTACATGGTTGCTTACATCTTGCAGGGAGTGGTTTCACTAACCCAGAAGGTCCCTTTACCTCAGGAAAATCAGTTTTGACAACTCTGAAGGAAATCTGAGCACTGAAAGGGGAGAAACAAAAAAGGAGGGAAAAGCATTTTATGGAAAGGACAAGACGAGAAATGAAAGTGCTGAAACATAAATTAGTATATTCTCATGGGTTATGCAAACCATCTGGCTTTAAAAGCTGGTAGTAGGGACAAGGAAAAAGGTCATCTGAATTAGCAGAGAACTGCAAAACAACTGAAGGTAAGAAAGGAGCAAATGGCAGGCACAGCGAGAGAACAAGTTGTTCATCAAAATACAAAATAGCAGCAGTATTACTGGAAGTCATTGCAGCTCTGCAACGAATGATTTGCATAGCTCCTGTGAATTTATGATCAAATACTATGCAGAGTTTAAGAGGAAATTAAAATTCTCATAGCCACTCTGTGCAGAGGATTAGCAAAATAATGACATTTGTTCAAATGCATGTGAAGCAATGTGAAAAATCAAGCGAGAAAGGGCATTCATCGAAGACAGGAAGAAATCCTTGTGTACACAAGGTTAGTAAAGACAGGAGTAAGGTGTCAAGGAAAGAGTCAATTGGTAGGTGAATTGGGCATTTGGAAGTAACCCAAGTAGCAATTCTCAGCACTGGAAAGTGTAAAGCATGCCCTACCTGGTTGTGTATTACAGTTTTATAGTAGGCTGCACCTAGCAAAGATACGCAGATCTGTCTTAAAGCCCCAGGAACAGGCAGATTGAAGCCAGTGGTATTAGGTGTAATGAATTTTGTAAATGATGTGTAAAAACTGCAAGACTTGAGTCTGTGTGTGAATTAGATGAGTAACAGAATCACAGTGTGAATAACATGTCACATGCAAGTTACTTGCTGGTTCACAATCGTTTTCTCATTTCTCACAGCCAAGGTTTTTAATAGTTTGTGTAATAAATTCAGCATCCATGTTTAGGTCTACCAACCTTGTGAGGTTGTTTTGATTGTGGGTTTTATTATCATGTTTTTAACAAGTTTCTGAACTGTGGAAAAAGAAATCCTAAAGGGTGTGAGTCATTTGTGAAAGTTACTAGAAAGACTAGAAAAATGAAACTCCATTTTTGCAGTCAGGGAAGTTGTGGGGCTCTAAGAAAACTGTAGGACTTGATAGTTTTGTAAAAGGAATAGAAGAGGGTATCAGTAAGTAAATTCTGTAAGGGCATATTTAAATCTTTTTGGTAAGGGATTCTAAACTAGTAAAGATACTGAATGGTGGCTGAGAGCATAGAATATCAGCTCTCCATTGCTAATGCGTCTGGAGGTGAATGTGAGGCTATGTGGAGGAATGACATTAGAAATTATAGATCTGAAAGTTTCAGCAGAGTGAATAACATATTGAACTTTAGCATGTCCTTAATTGCTGGAGCTGAGTCTTTATATGATATCCATATAGGTGTGAAAAACATGCTAGGCAAAGTGAAAGAAGAGCTGGATAATCTGTATGATTTTATATTATGAAAGATTTACATTCTTATCCATGGTAACCACAGCTGAACAGGAGTTTTTCAAGAAAATACTTTTCTGTTTGAAAATGCTGTGTTGTCTGACTAAGGTTTTTCATGAGAAACATACAAGTTTTAATCAAAAATCCCTTAGTAAGGGCCAGAAAAAGATCTAGAAAAGGCCAGAAATGATCCCAGAATGGCTAATTGCCTGGTAGCCAGGATATCTGTGTGGGCTGATATTTTAAAGGTTCAAAATTTTGCTCTGGTTGATTCAAAGACATGATCTAGCCATTGGGCAATAAGGTCAGTCTCTCTCTCAATTTCACCGGGCCATTCAAAATTATACTAAAAGCAAACAGCCCTGCTAGAAAAGACATGGTAGGCAGAAGTGGAAGAGGCAGGATGAGTATAGGTTAATTTTGTAAATTTAACACTGCTCAGAATGAAATAGTAGAAGGAAGGAATTAATAAGCTGGGAAGCTGACTTAATGGTAGAATTTTTAGAGATGTAAGAAGAAAAGGTGCCAAAATTACATGAACCAAAAATTGGGTGAGGGTTAGAAAGATGATAAACACAGGATTCAGTTACAGTAGAACATTGCCAGAGAATAATTGAGGCATAAAAATACACAAAGGGAAAATACTCGTAATAGTTATATACTTTTAAGTAATTAAGTGATACGAGTAAAATGTTGCAAACAGGATTAAAATAATAGTTAAATGACAGTTAATGCCTAAGTATAAGGAGTATAAAACACAAAAGTAACATCTGACTTTTACTGTGTACTTAGCCACTGAAGTCATGTTTGTACCTATGCTTGTGCTTTTGCAGGTCTGTTTTTTAATTACAAATGGGAATTATATATACAAACATATGTACACGTGCAGGATTGTAGAAATTGTGTATGTATAGAATCACAGAATCATAAAATCATTCAGGTTGGAAAACACCTTTAAGATCATCGAGTCCAACCAGCAACCATGCCCACTAAACCATGTCCTGAAGTGCCTTGCCTACATGCTTTTTGAATACCTCCAGGGATGATGACTCCACCACTTCCTTGGGCAGCCTGTGCCAATGCCTGACAACCCTTTCAGTAAAGAAATTTTTCCCAATATCCAATCCAAACCTCCCCTGCCGCAACTTGAGGCCATTTCCGCTCATCCTATCACTAGTTACTTGATAGAAGAGACCAGCACCCACCTCACTACAACCTCCTTTCAGGCAGTTGTAGAGAGCAATAAGGTCTCCCCTCAGCCTCCTTTTCTCCAGGCTAAACAACCCCAGTTCCCTCAGCCGCTCCTCAGAAGACTTGTGCTCCAGGCCCCTCACCAGCTTCGTTGCCCTTCTCTGGACATGCTCCAGCACCTCAGTGAGGGTCCCAAAACTGAACACAGTACTCAAGGTGTGGCCTCACCAGTGCCAAATACAGGGGGACGATCACTTCCCTGCTCCTGCTGGCCACACTGTTTCTGATACAGGCCAGGATGCCATTGGCCTTCTTGGCCACCTGGGCACACTGCTGGCTCATATTCAGCCAGCTGTCCACCAGCATCCCCAGGTCCTTTTCCGCTGGGCAACTTTCCAGCCACGCTTCCCCAAGCCTGTAGTGTTGCATGGGGTTGTTGTGACCCAAGTGCAGGACCTGGCACTTGGCCTTATGAAGCCTCATACGATTGGCCTCGGCCCAACGATCCAGCCTGTCCAGATCCCTCTGTAGAGCCTTCATACCCTTGAGCAGATCAACCCTCCCTCCCAATTTGGTGTCATCTGCAAGCTTACTTGTGCTCCAGGCCCCTCACCAGCTTCGTTGCCCTTCTCTGGACATGCTCCAGCACCTCAATGTCTTTCCTGTAGTGAGGGGCTCAAAACGGAACACAGTAGTCAAGGTGCGGCCTCACCAGTGCCAAGTACAGGGGGACTGTATATTTGAACAGGATAGAACTGCATGTTTCATCTGAGGATCACAGAGCTATTTGTCAATTTATCCACGTATAAAGAAGAGTCTGAACAAAAGGTCAGGTCCAGCTATGCTGAGTACGGTCTACCTGCATAGGCAAACACATCCTTAAAAAAAAAAAGCACTGAAATTACCTTCTTCGTTTTCTTTCTTCCTCTTGTGCCCCTGTCCTCCCCGTTCCCCCCTCCCCAAATCAAGGCTTCTGAGCATGTTAATTGCAGATCACTTGTCCTGTTAATGGGTCGAAAATCCACAGGGAACAATATCTATCAGGCAGTTTATCTAAGATTCAGTAACCTAGATATCTTGGCAGAGCTTTAAGATGTATTGGGGGGGGAAGTAGGGGTGAAAAAGGAGAGAAAGAGATAGAGAGGTTTGTGCTATATCCATGCCCAGACAAGGCAGAATTTAGACGTTTGTTATTTACATTTTTCTGGCTCTAGTGGACATAGGTAAAATATTCAAAGCCTGTAGATGTATATACAGACACCAAGGGAGTCTTTTGGAGGCTCAGTGCTGCACGTGTACCCTTCACCACACTTTTTTGAGGGGAGAAAGAGCTGGTTGAGCAGCAGTCTTTCCTGTAGTGAGGGGCCCAAAACTGAACACAGTACTCAAGGTGTGGCCTCACCAGTGCCAAATACAGGGGGACGATCACTTCCCTGCTCCTGCTGGCCACACTGTTTCTGATACAGGCCAGGATGCCGTTGGCCTTCTTGGCCGCCTGGGCACACTGCTGGCTCATATTCAGCCGGCTGTCCACCAGCATCCCCAGGTCCTTTTCCGCTGGGCAGCTTTCCAGCCACTCTTCCCCAAGCCTGTAGCGTTGCATGGGGTTGTTGTGACCCAAGTGCAGCACCCGGCACTTGGCCTTGTTGAACCTCATACAATTGGCCTATCTTGAAGTCACTGGAGACTGATTTCAAAATCAAACCCACCTCAATTCCTACTGATTTTCATGGGTGTTTAGAGTTCTCACCACAGCTGAAAAACTTGCCATCTGAGCATACCAAGGTGGTATATCCAGATTAAATGATTAGACATTAGTAAATGTTTTTTGCGAATGGATTCTTGTTCTCTGAAAACCAGGTCAAAACACTTAGGTGTGCAATGAATAATTAGATTTGGTTGCCATTGATCAAAATTGATTCAAAATGTCAATAGGGAGCCAAATTTTAAAATTAATTAGGTGCTTTTAATGGGAGGGAGTTCAGAAACAGTTAAAACATTCTATTTTTATCCATTTTTGCTAATCTGTAAGACCTGATACTTGGTGAATGGATTTTACAACCAATAACTAATCCCCTGCAGTATCCACTCCTCTTGAGCTAAATTAAAGGATGAATGGGATTACTGCACTTGTGGCCCTCACTTTCTGTGTCTGTCTTGGCAACCAGAAGTCTGATTCAAGTGCTAAGTCCCCGCAGTGGCAGCTGGAGACAGGTGCTTTGAGGTGACAAGTGCCATACAATGAGACATCTCACCCTGAGTTCCCCAAATTCATAGAAATTTTTTTTAACTTAGTCTCACTGTACATTTGTAAAATGGCAAGAAGTAAACCTACAGGGAGTTGGAAAGATACATGATTCATTGTGAAATTCTGGGACTGGAGTGAATAGTACCATAGTAATACCATTGCGGAAGTTAAGGGTTTTGTCCTCATAACTGGATATGAATAGCATGCAGCAGATTAAGTGTAGAGCTACATGTTGAACAATGAGTGGAGAAAAAGTCCTGAATATTTGCTGTGTCATCAACAGCAAGGGTTTTGAATCATCCATAGAGCAGACATGGACTGAGCACTGAGTAGGGAACAGTTTGTATGGAATAAGTAACTTGTCTTAATTTAATTAAAGATATCATGTCATTCAACACATAATCAAAGGTGAGGTTAAAGCTGTGCACATCTTCATTTTGATACCTTCTGATTCTCCAGTGCCTGATGTTTCAGCTCTAGTAGTGTTCTTAAACCATGCTTTCATGTGTTACATACGAGGGAGGATCTGGTTTCACAAGGCACAAAGTGCAGATGCTTGCATCTTCCTGCCCGTTGCTGGGGTGGTGAGAAGAAACATGGGACAGCAAACAGTCAAGAAGCCACTTGTGCTCCTCTCCATTTTTTTCTCCAGCATGTCTTTCTTGCTTTGGCTGCTTATTGCTGAAGACATAATACGCTTTTGGCTTAAGCTCATCCTCTCTGTGTTCTGTCCGGGAAACGTCCTGCTTACTGTAACAGACAGAAGCAAACCTGGTGGTGACCTAGAGGCTAGAGTATTTGCTATAGCTGTTGTATGACTATAAAACTTGGAGTATTGTTGAGAAATATACTAGGAGGAAATCTAGAATTGAACAATATGTTTGATAGCAACTCAGAATGGAGCAAGAACAACTGAGCTCAGACCATCTTCAGTTTTATAGCTTAATGCTTATTGACACAGATTATTTTGAATAGCAAAAAATGAAAAAAGAAATTAAGTACATAGTTTCTGGTCTAAAAAAATTAGAAAATCTTGTCCAATGCATTCTGATATCTCCGAGTGGAAGACTGCTTGGACCATTGCCTATGATGTGTTTCTTTTAAAGGAAGGTTATTGAGGGTATACTGTGACCAGAAAAAAAAAAAACGTAGGGAAAGTTCATGGTCGTGACAGCTGGGGAAAGGAACATTGTTTGGACTACACTGAAATTACATTACGTGTCTTTGTAAGTACAAGATTATGTTAAGAATAGTCATAGGTTCTGGTGAAACTATTACAAGTTGAATAATAGAAGAGACAGGATGGTCTTTTTCTGTTCTGAATCACTACTTTTAAAAGCTTTCCCTTTGCTCTCTGTTGTAGTTCAGCGTGTTCCAATAGAGCATCAAAGACCAAAGAAAAACACTTACTTGACTTCTCAGGGGAATCTTCTTCCGAGGCTGAGCATTTTCCATGAACTTTTCTGCTCTCTATAATAAGCTTCTACTGGATATGACTAAGTGGGTTGAGGGATACAGAATTATTTTCTTATGCAATAGTGTTAATAAACGTGGATGCACTGCTCTTGGTTAAGCCAAGGGGTGACTACTAATGTTGGCAAAAGCAGGCCACTATTCCAAAAATCTTACTATTTAAAAATTCGTATCTCCTTATGCCATCCTAACCTACAGTTAGCTTCTTCAGTGTGAGAAAATTATGATGAGGTTGGCAGCCCCTAGCCTGTAAAAAATAAAAAAAAAGGGAACACAGGAAAGCAAAGACACTATATGGCAGGGTCCCACCCTTTGAATGAAGGGATGAGGGTGGCTGAGCAACAGCAGCCACACAGAAGTAGCCTGGAGAGGACTAGGGAGGCCAGTCAGACCTGGCACTGTCAAGGTGAGTTCCTTCCCTGACAGGCACCCTGCGTGCATCGCTAGGAACTGTCTAGAGCTTGGGCCTGGCCTGGGCCCCACTGTGCTCAAAAGGAATCCACTGACAGGAGTGGAAGTTCCACCCTGTGAAAGGGGAATTTCTCCAGATTATTCATAAGACAGATGAATGAGGTTCCTGCTTTGAGGTTTATGATGGATATTTAGTATTCTATCATTAAATCTCCTATATTACCAAAGAAAAAAGGAGTATCATGGTGAAAAAGTGGCAGAGGTACAAAATTCTACCGGCAAGAATTACATTTAACACAGAAAGAATACTAAGGAAAAAATAAACTTGTAACTGGCATTTTCTTTCATTAGCAGTTGAATAAGATTAGATGAGAAAGAGCTGTCCTAAACTGGAACTCTAACAGGAGGGTTGAGAGCTAAAGGGACGAAGATGGTCTTCACAGTAGGTTTGTGAAAAAAAATTCTCCTCTTCCCCCTTACTATAATTTCAAAAAAAAGCCCCAACCTGTTTCCATATATAATTTTTTCCACAAAGTCAATGTATTTCCAGAGCCAAAAGCATCACACCTGTTCCGATGCGCTAATTGCACAGGAGAGTCTTTCATCAGATAGCACAGAGTGCTTTCTAATATTAGATCACATCGAAACAAGTCTGCTTTTAAGCATTCAATCAATGGATCATGATACACTGATTAATTAAAAACTGCAAGCTAGATTTCCTGATCTCTATGTGCTGCTCAGGCAGTTTAAGGATCTGTATCTTAACTGGGAAGATAAGCATTCCCCACAGGCTGGCTGACCTGTGATGGATGGCTCAGGAGTCAAATATTGCTGTCAATTCTAGTGTAGATCAAATCAGGGAATCAAGGGGCTGTAATCAGATCCCTTGATAAGTTCTCTCATTTTCTTGCATCAAACAGTTCTCAATTTCATTGCAGATGGACTAGTTTTAGGTTTCTTCTTTTTCAGTCTTAACATAACCATAACTTGTTAAAATCTGACAAGAGCAGACATCTGAAAAAGTAGAAAAAAAAAATCTGATAAACACTGGAAGTTAGTAACCCCACCTTTAATTTTTTTCATGTAAAAATCAGATTCTTGGGTCACAGATGTATAGTACACTGTGCAGTTTAAGTCTCAGACATTTTTGCTACTGTCCTTGAGTTTGATTATTGTTGCAGGAATCCAGTATGGATTGAAACACCTGAAGAAGACAGGCTGTTGTGGTCATCAAACTGCGCCTTCCCCTAGCAGCTCCTGTACACGGGCAAATTCATCTGCTGAGACCAGCGACTGGCTAAGGCACTTGATAGAAACAGCTTTCACTGTAAAACAAGCGTTTCACATAGTGGGAGGACAGCCACATGAAAACAGCCATCCTGCAGATCAAGAGCAGTGGTCCATGAGAGAGAATCTGGGGACAGAGGATGAGAGAAAGGTAACTCTATTTTGGTCATGAAGGACGGTCACTTTTAATAAAGGACACTTTTCAATAAAGGACAAGCCTTAGAACTCTTTGTGTGGAACTGAGAAAATACTGAGAATAAAATCTTTTCCTTTATACTGTGTATTAGTAGTGTCCCATCTTAGAGAACACTGTAAGAAGGGACACAGCTTTTCCATTATGATCGGTAAAATGAGCTCCCTCAGTAAAAGGAGCTTTTCATTCAATGGAGCAGTGGGAGAACTCCAGTCACGCCGTCATTAAATACCCTAGAGCAGGAACTAGATTCACCTTTTGTTTTGTTTTGGGTTTTTTAAGTACCCTCTTAGAGTGGTCTAATTGGATTCATACCCTCTTACAGATGCTGTATTTTTCCTTTAGACGCTATTCTGAGAAAATAAAGTTGCTAATACTTGCCTTTTTTTAATAATCGCGGCAAGACTTCAGAAAGGTCAGTGCATGAAGCCTACATTTCTTGCTATTAAGCTGGTACTCAAGTACCATTTTAGGCAATTGGTAAGTATGGATTCTTACATTAAGAAACAAAAGAAAAAACCTGCCAGATCTATATTCACATAAAAGTTGAGCTAGCACAAACAGTTTATGTAAGTGCTTAATAATTACCCCAAAAGGCAGGAAGCGTGTGTCATTACGTGTTGCAAAGAACCCAAAAGGAGGCTGGGCTGGCTCTATCCTCTATGTCCTTTGATGTAGGCATATGGCTCTACAGGATTCACATACCTTTCCAGCAAGAACTGCTAAAATGCACCTACTTAAAATGTAAGGCTTTACAGCAAAGCATCTGTTACTGCAGCATATAAAAAAATTATTAACCCAAGACAAGGCTTATTATAGGAATCGTAAGATGGGTAAGGAACTAATTGAACAGAAGAGGGAAATAGATTAGGCTGAAAAGGAATTACTAATGATGTTTTGGAACGGCACCTTATTTAATATTTTCATTAATGACAGTAAAAAAAATAAGCATAAAGTAATGAAATTTGAACATATATTTGAAACTGGGACAAACTTGACAGCAATATCAAACAAAGGACTAGAACTTTACACAGGAAGAATTTAGTAAATTGAAGTCTGAAGCACACCATGAAATAAGTAAATATAAAGTCGTGTGTTTGAGAACCAAGGTATTTTGCTGAAAACAAGGTGGTCCTCTGGTTAAAAAAAAAAAATGACAGGAGAAAAAGATTGGGAACAGCTTCTACTTCCTAGAGTCATAAGCAGTAAGAAAATAATAGTAACAGCACTCCCCACTGCAATACTGTTTTCAAAAAAATGCTAAGAGATATAACAAAGTGAATTTCCACTGCTAAAGTTTCCTCAGTACTAATGCATGTAATTTCTGCAGCTTTTCTAGAGCCATGATGTTGAAATGGACAAACGACCCACTTTATTAGAGAAGACTAAGGACACATCTATGCCAAACAACCTAACCCAGTGAAAAAATCCCAATGATTGCAGAGTAAATTAAAGCTAAAATTACATAGGATTTTGAAGCCAAGGGCTGTGCCCGGGGTCATGCTCAGACAAGCAGCAATACAGCTACACAGAGCCCAGGACTAAGAAGTCTTATCTGAAGTAGATTAGGCAAGATCTGTGCCTATTTGCAATGGCTTAATGAAACTGAAGAACTGCTGGCTGCCTGTGGAACGTGTGGCAGCTGTTCCTGAAAGCTGCCCTTGACCGGCTAATTGTCAAGATGCAAGTACTAAGCCATGCTCTTCTGTCTGAAATGGGTGGCTACCACTACAGGTACTCCTAGCACAGACATGGCAGGACACTGGACAATGCTCTTGGTTCACAAGACACTGAAACAGATCAGCAAATAATACTAAAAGAGGTAGCTGGTGTGTCTCATGATTTCACATTGCAGTCGTTATCATAAGTATTCTTCACTAAGCATTTATCAAATGAGGTGAAAGATTTTATCAAAATTAGTCTCTCTGATTTCCTTCTGTAAGTCAGAAGACCTCAAAGTGCTTGACAGCAGCAGCACATGTGAGTTTAAATTCAAAGTGAGTTGCAGCTATCATGGGAGTAAACAGCAGGTGCAAGGCGGACTTTTCCTTGGCAAGTCTGAAAGTTTGTGTGCTTGGATCCATACCTGATAACATTTATTTGCTAAGGAAGAAGCTTGAGAGCTTCTCCTGGTTTTTCTTTAGCTCCTAATTTGAAGCTGTAATAGATGGAAGACTGCTGGACTTTGTTTCCCAGCCAGACAACAGAGCAAATGAACACTGTCATCAAAAAAGGGACCAAGTCCCTAGAAATAAAGTTAAGACATAGAAGATTACTGCAAATAGTTTACAGCTCTTGGTTTCTTCAGTAGTATTTATACTGAATATATACGCATGAAGAGGAGAGCTATAGGCATGCCACTTACAGCTACAGGCATTTGTACATTAACAGTGACTCCCAATCAAGTTGCTCAAAGAAGTATGTTAGAATAGTGTTATCTTGTTCATATTCCAAGCAAATTTATTAATCAAATTCAAGTTCAACTTCTTGAAAAAGCTGAACAGATCTCAAAGGGTCTGTCTTAAAATGATGGGAAGTTCTCAGACGTAGTTAGGATAGTGCAGCTGGCTGAATACCAAGATTATTCCATAACAAAAACCAAAGACCAACCCTTCTCCCTCAATAGCACTTCAACAGCACTTTCGATTAGTAGGATGAAACAAATGTTTTACAGGTTTCCAAAAGATAAGTCAGCTTAAGGAACACACTATTTATTTATATCTTCAAAACAGAAGGAAAATTTAAGGATTTAACATTTTGGCAAGACTTAGTTTGCAATCAGAACAGCAAGTAAAACCTAGAACTCTTCTATAGTTTTGTGATTTTTGCCACGAAGACCCAAGGAGAAAGCACTGACAGACCTTGGCTAAAGGAATCCTAAGAACATCATTAATTGTGTTGCAGAAAGCCAATGTTGTTTTCCTCTGTCAGGGCGGTTATAGTAGAGCTGGATTAGAAACTGAGCTGAAATCTATACACCAGCTGCATGACTAACGCAAAATGATTTCAACACTCTTGAGAACCACTGGAGTAGCAGCCACCAGGAGGACAAAGGTTTATCTTTAAATTTTCTTACCCTTCCTAGCAATATCACCTCAGAGTTCTTCAGAAGAAATCTGCATATTTCAGATGTTGGTATTACCTTTATTTCTTCCAGGCTCGGGGATATTGCATCTGTAACAAGTATTCTATGAAAAATGAAAACTGAAAAAGCAGTATTATACACTGAGGAAAAACAAGGCAGTAAATTTGGATTCTCTTCCAATGTAATAATATGAGCAAATACTGAAAGACTGAGAAGCAGAAAAAAGAAACTGTGGTTTACATATTCATTAAGTAATTTGTATAATCAGAAGATTTAAAAGGTCATTACTGGAACACCTGCCTGTTAACAGATGTAGAAGAATGAAGGCCAAAGAACACAGTTTTTATAAAGATGTTGATAGATAAACAGTTGGCAGATCTACAGATACCTGCTGCAGCAGCGTTAAGTCTTTTTGGTTAGGCTGCTGTTGTGGATGAAGTAAATCTTCAGGAATTCATGAATCCATACGCATACTGCCTTTCCTGTTGCAAAGCCTGACAGTTGTTTATTAAGAATTTGATTGCTATTAAGTATCAACATTCCAGCTAAATAAGCTTTTATCCAGTAGGGAAGTTTTATGCACTAAGGTCAAGTATGAATTTGATGTAAAGCAGGACGAAGGTAGTTCATTGCACTTGACAGAGCAGATACTAGAAAAAAATCTTTCAATCTCTTGCCACAGAAAGAAAAACAGCACAGTAGCTGCCTGTTTAGATAGATGGGGGTACAGCACTGTGCACAAATCTTAATCAAGAATGAGTCTGTCTTAATTTGGCTAAATTAATCATTTCTGTTTCAGTGCCACTCAGCAACACTGGAGACCACAATAAGCCATTTGCATAATCACATGGTGAGCATCACTTCACTTAGTCGTAGATAACTGTTAAATACCCAGGTCTAAGCTGGTCACTGTATGCTACTGTTAGTCTGTGGCTGAATCGTTTTCTGGGGATTTGTTAGTTCTCCTTCTAAACCAGACAAAAATGTAGCATTATGAGCTGTACTGGTTTGGGCTGGGATAGAGTTGCATTTCTTCATAGCAGCTTGTATGGGTGCTATGTTTTGGATCTGTGACCAAAACACTGTTGATAACAGAGGGATGTTTTCATTACTGCTGAGCAGTGCTTACAGAGCATCAAGGCCTTTTTCTGCTTCTCACCTCACCCCACCAGCGAGGAGGCTGGGGGTGCACGAGAAGCTGGGAGGGGACACAGCTGGGACAGCTGACCCCAGCTGACCAAAGGGATATTCCAGACCATATGATGTCATGCTCAGCTATAAAACTGGAGGGAAGGCTGGCGGGAGGGAGGGAGGGCGGAGGGCTGCTCAGGGACTGGCTGGGCACGGGTGAGTGGGTGCTCAGCAATTGTTTTCATTTGCATCGCTTGTCTTTCTTGGGTTTTATTTTCCTCTCTGTGTTATTTTTTTTTCTCTTTTCCTTCCAACTAAAAGAAAATATTATTTCTTTTTAATTCTTAAACTACTTTTATCTCAACCAACGACTTAGTTTCTTGCTTTTACCCTCACAATTCTTTCTCCATCCTAGCGGGGGCAGGGAAGTAAGTGAGCGGCTGTGTGGTGCGTAGTTGCTGGCTGGGGTTAAACCATGCCATGAGCTTAGACATCTAATTTACAGATAGCTCAGTTAAGGCAAAACAACATTGTGCAATCAGCATTCTATTACTAGTCTTAGGAGAGCATGTGGTTGCCTTAAGAAAATTAAATAAGTGGCTTACATGTCCGCATTACCTGCATCATTAGTATTAATCTATAAAAATCACTAAACATAAAACAATTTAACTTGCATATTAATCAAGTATATGTTTAATAGCTAGGGCATTTCCCCTCCAGTGCACTTGTCACTGAATCACACGAATATTTGAGTTGGGAGGAAGCTCAGGAGATCATCTGGCCCAACCTCCAGCTCAAGCAGTGCTAACTTCAACATTATGACACAATGGTGAGGGCCTCGTCAGTCAAGTTCTGCTCATCTCCAAGGATGGATGTTCCACAGCCTTTCTGAGCAACCTGTCCCTGTTCCATTTCCAGTTTCAATTCACTCTCACAATGAAACTTTTTTTCTTATGTCTAACAAGAATTTCTCTTGCTGCAAGTTATTTCTGTTGCCTCATATTCTCTTCATGCGTACCTCTGAGGAAAGCCTTTTCTTAATCCTCATCCAGGTAGGTGAGATTGCCTTTCTGCACTGGCCTGTGCTGGTGTACAGGATTAGTCCATTACGGGTAGAAGAGCATGTGTCTTGGTCGAACACCATGAGATTTGTTGATCCTGAAGTCCAGCTTGTCAGGATCCCATTGAATGGGACAACCCTACCCCTCGGTGTATCAAACATTGCTCCCAAGTTGGTGTCACCTGCTAACAGGCCGAGGTTACATTTCAAACTTTTAATAAAAATGTTAAATAGCATCGACAACAGTATCTGCCCTGCGGAATGCCACTAGTAACCGGCTTTCAGTGTGACTGTGTAGCATCATTATCCTTCAAATCTGATGGTCCAGCCAGTTTCCCACCCACCTTCTAAGTCCCCCCACCCAGTCCACCACTCTCTAATTTGGCTGTAAGGATACTATATAAGCCTCTGTAAAAGTCTTTGCTAAGGACAGGAAAGATGGCATTCTCTGCTCTTTCTTCTTGCACAAAAGGGAGGGAAATCATGTTGGTTAGGCAGAGTTCGCCCCTGGTGAATTCATGATGGCTTTTCTCAATCACCATTTTGTCCTTCACGTATCTCAAAATTAATTTCCATAACTTCTAGGACTATGCTCTATAGTATTCCCTGGGACTGAGGGTATGTGCTATCTCAATCTCAAAGTACAGAAGACACAATTATTATTATTTGTTTTATAAAAACAAAGATACTGATTTTACATCCCCCCCCATAAGACGTTTTAATACAAATAACCTCTTTACAGATAACTGAACAATCTTTACTATTACATGATTTCTATACACAATTTTATATATTTTGCCTGCTTTAAATGTACAGAAAACAAACTTTAACTATTAATAAGTTTACGAGATAATATTTTTTAAAAAACAATACATCTTCCTTCCTTTATTTTCATGACAAAAGCTTCTGCATGTTCAAGGATTCAAAAATTCATCCAAAATTTTCCAACATGATTCATACAGGATTCTGAAATGGCATAAAACAATGCATAATAGGATTAGATATGCTAAATGCTAAATCAATCCTCGACTATTTGATTCTCAGAATACAGCTACCACATGATTTCTTTGACCAGTTATTCCATATTAGTTTAAGTATTAAGCATGCCTTTGTAAACTACTTTTGAAATTGCTGGATTTTTTCTTTCAACTTTTCCATTTTTCTGCTGATCACCTCTATCTATAGTGTAATCTACAGCAAGTCAGTTTAAATTACTATGTCAATTCAAGCACATTTTCTAATATTTCATCATCTATTTAAAGAACCCACTCATTTTCTTCACAGCATTCTTACTCTTTTTTCAAACATAGTCAAATCCTTTACCAATAACTCATACCAAGGCCACTTCTCATTCTTTTACTTTCTTCCTTTCTCCCTCATTCTTCAGTCTTCATAATTTTTCTCCTCACCTGCTGCAATTTTTTTCCAAGCCTGAGCTTTCTATCCTATCCTTATTAGCAGCTGCCTCCTTCAGCTGCATATACACCCATCTTAATCCCTTTCTGACTCTCTTTTGTCTCACATTACTCCCTAAACAATCTCAAAGGTCAGCTCTGAAATTTCCATTTGGCAGGTCCTTTTTATTTTCTTGCATTCCCTGACAAAGTCACTCACCTAGCCTTCGTAGTTGCAATCTCGCGCAACTTCTTCTAACACTGCTCTAAAATATTCTCAGAAGACAAAAGTGGGCACTTCGGTCTTCTGTCAAAACATGATTTCACTGTTAACCACTATAAACTTTATCCTTCATGTTACTTTTGTAAGAGTCTGTCACCTGTATTTCTCAAGCATCTTTTTCACCATATTTTTATTATTATAGTCCTAGACTGATGCCCCAGATAAGCAAGGTTAGTCAGTCATTAATCATGATGAGTTAGGGCATTCATCATGAGACACCAAGACCTGAAATACAAGAGGCAGCTCTGCATTTTCATAGCAGTGTATTGGATGTGAGGGCTCCCTGAATTCACACTGCCATGGGTGTGTCACATGCTCCTCTTTATAGTGCAATATCCTTTAAGTCATGATGGAACTCAACTGTCAAAATAAGCTAGTATGCTAATGTACTATAAAATTAGTATAATTAGTTAAGTACTGTGGTTTTAGACATTGCTACTTTGTATGAATTTTATTTTGGTACAATTTAAGGCTAATAAAGCAATAGATCTGTAATGTGGGACCATGTACCTGCCACACATTGGACAACAAGCCATCATTCACAGTAACAATATGCCCCCCAAACAGACAAATTTAAGTCAGTTTTACCAGGTGCCTTTCTAGTGAACTTCTAGATAGGTGGCAGACAAATCATACACAAAGTTATTTTACAAAACAAATCAAGAATCCTTACTTACAGATGCAATGAGAGTAGAATAAAGAGTTTGGGAAGGTAGCTAAATGATAATATTAAGAAATAGCTTTCAGCACAGCCGTTAGCTAAATTTAATTCTAATACCCATACATCAAAATGCTAATTGAAGAAAATACAAAATATTAAGTAATAGGTATTATTCTATAGCACATTTGTTTTTACAGAGCATGGAACATTTTCCTCTAGCCTCCAAACCACTGCATTGACAGCTTTATTCACATTGTTTTGCTAGGCATAAATAATTGCATTTTATAAACTAAACTAATGTGTGTGCCATTACTCTTGAGGAAATTCTCTCAATATACAATATGTTGCCCAGAATTTTTAACTGCA
>VYZV01003859.1:182464-194022 GCA_013401275.1 Pandion haliaetus | reverse complement strand
ATATCAAAGCTAAAAGTGTGGTCTTGATTTATATGCAGGATTACTGATTTGTATACTGTTAAAGCTGTATAATAATACATCTAATGCCTAGCACAATTTATAAATACACAAAACATATGTAACTTAATAGTTATTTGTGCTGAATCTTTTTTTTCCCCTGCATACTCTGTCCTACCTTTCTTACTCAGGGCGCTAATGCTGCATTAAGGTAAGCAGCAAACAGCTGCATTTATTTTCATTTTATTCTTCCAAGTCGCAGCAACATGCTGGAACAAAAGCCATTGTCTATAGCAAAACTTCTTAAATCTTTTAAGGGCATCCATCTGGATAGATTTTGTGGTTATAGAAGGGCTGATGCTGTAAGTATTCATTCCACTAATGGTCCCATTGATTTTTATTTACGCTCTTTGCAGGTTGCAAGGAGTCTCAGTTTGAGTAAGAAATTGCAGAATATATGCTGAATTCAAGAATTACAGGCATATGTTAAACTAAAACAAGGTTTCTATATCTGTCTTTAGGATGCTTAATCAAAGCGGTGGCTCAGAAGTAACTGTTCATTCTCCAGCAAAGCAGATGAGAAGTGCAATTGCTAAGCACTGTTAAAAACCAGGTGCATAAGTTTGAAAATGTTGATTCAAATCACATTATTATAAGTAGTAGGGAAATGTCATGACTTACTGAGATTAAACAAAGACCTGCTTAGAATCTTGTGACTTCAGCTCATAAATGGATTTCATCACTCATTACAGCTGCATAAACAAATGCATGTGGTATATATGCATGTTTTGTTTTTGGAAGTTGTTGTTTTTAAAATCCCCTCAGAGTTTTTTTAATTGCTTCTAATGAGCCAACGTTCCCTAGTTCTGGAGCAATGCCTCGTGTACCTGAGCAGCATAGCACAGTCATTGCTTTTAAGGGAATAGTTTGCCTGCTTTTCTCCCTTTCTGGCAGCTGAACTGCTTTGGCAAGCAAGTTATTTTAAAGGAGAAATTTATAATATGAAACCTGGTGTCAAAACTTCTATGCCTTTTATGAAAGTAGTCTTACCCTAGTGCTCCTTTGGAGCTATAGAAATGTAATCCCAGCCCAATCAACAATTGGAGAAAGTCCTAGGCATATCTGAGCTCATACTGAGTAAGTTTGTTGTGTATCTAGATATTTTTCAGTTGTTTAATGTAATTTTTCATGTTGTCTGTGGCTTCGTTTCTCCTGATGGGCCTCTCATAAGGAATCCTAGAAATGGATGCCCTGTGATTATCCATGGGTAATTAGTACTCCCCCCATGTTTTCTTGCCAATATGTTGCGAGTGGGATGTGGCAAGATTAATCAAAGTTTTGGTCTTCCTGCTGCAATTATTACCTGACGGCACTAATGATGTCATTAGTCTGTGACGTAGAGCAGACACTTGTCTGTGGATTAAAAAGTAGTACAGATCAAAACTATCAAGCCACTCTTGCATCTCTAGGTTAAAAGTTGCTGCTTTCAGTTAAACCTACACTATTCAGCATCTCAAGACAGGCAGTTATCAAAGTTTAACCTCAAGAAACTAAGATGGCAAAATGTATGGGTAATTCTCTGAATTTCAATATGCCATTTCATATTCAGAACTGGGGTGCTGGATTATTCCTGGATGGGTAGTGTCTCATTTTGATGTTACACTGTAAATTATTTTTATTAACCATATCTAAAAGAAAATTTACTTTTCCAAATTCCAATTCTGAATTTTCCAAAGAAAAATATTCAAGGAGACTCCATTTTTGTTGCCTTTTTCTGAGAAAGATTTTAAAATCAAATTTAAAAACGGATATCGTTGGGGAAAAACTGTACTGTTTTCCCATTTTACTCACAGTCTCCTCTTTTTACTTCTAAAAACACGAGTCAGGAAAGTAAAAAGAGCAACAATATGGGACAGTTCATGGTCTGGGGTGCTTACATGTATATCCTGTATAGATGGATTTGACCTGAAGTGGTTTAGTTTGTTTTGCTCCCTTGGAAAATAAACAGGTAATAAAAAGATATGTAACTTAAACTGAATGAAACTAAAATCTTTTTGCTTTTCTGTCAAGCAGCCTTAATTTTTAGGCAACTGGGGAGGAGTCTTAATCATGTGTGTTCCTAAAGCTTGCTTCAAGAAATTGCAGAGTGTCTAAGGCTTTGAGTGTCCTGCCCCTTCAGAAAATCCAGTTGCTCATCACCTCTGAAAACCTGCCCTCTTATGCAGGTAGCTGAAAAGATGCCTGACATTAGAGACTCGCACTCCAAAGTGTTGCCTTGAATGCCTTAAAATGTCACATTAAAATCAAGTATGGTTCACCCACAAACCATCTGGCTTTACAGATCTGAAAACGATCTTTCAATTAATTAAGCTTCTCTGCTTCCTAATAAGGCCTATTTGAAATGCTCAGAGGCTGAAGACACCAGGGCTGTAGGTCTGCACCGAGCAGGAGTGCGGCTGTGGCCAAGGCTCCCCCCAGCTGGTGGCGGGCCAAGCCTCGCTGGAGAGCCCTGCCTCGCCTTACCTTGCTGCTCTGGCTGTGCAGCTCCTAGTACGGGGCTGGGGAAATACCTGGCTTTCTCCATATAAGGCCAGCAAGCTGCTGCGGGAGCCCTGTTCCTGCCCCAGCGCTTCCCAGCTCTGCTCAGCCACAGTCCTAAAAAGGCAGTTCCTTGCTCCTGCTTCCCACAGCTGAGCTCCCCAGGGAGGACAGCCCTCCCAAGTCAGGCATTTTACTTACAAGGAGAGCCGCACTTATGGATTTTGCTGTTGCTTCTCAAGGAAGCTGTTGTGTTTACAAGAACTGCTGGGGTTGTCCTCTCGTGTAGTGAATAAGCAGTGAATAATGAAACGTATAATAAAGTGCAGTGTCTGAGCCTGCAAGCCTCTCCGTGCAGGCATATTTCTGCAACGGTATAGATCCCTGTAGGGTCCCACATAGGGAAGGAGGCGCGCACCGTGTGAAGCGGTTCAGAGCCATAGTCTTGAAAGCATATTAGGTTATGGTTTTATAATAGAAAGTACTCAGCAGCAATATGAGCTCAAAGCAATTCACGTCCTTTTTCCTCCCTCCCCTGGCTGCCATTCCTGCGCTGCCTCTTTGCTTGTGCTTGCTCAGTTCTTTGTGGGGGCCATGCTGTGTTCTTGGTTTGATTTGTTCTGAAAGCCAGAAAAGAGTTTTCTGCTCGGATTTATGGTGTGGCTTCACAAAAAGTTGTGCTAGCGTAACTGAGTGCGTGGTGGCTAGGAAAGAGGGGAAAAAACCCTTGGTTATTAATGCCCCATGCTCTTCCTTAACATGAAACCGAAGCTGCTGTACTCTCCTCCTGAGTAAAAACTCTTCAAATGCTGAATATTTTATTAGCTATTTTTACAGGTTTAATTGAAAATTTCTGAGGGATCTGATTATTGGCTTATTTATTTCACATGCCAAGTTACAAGCTTAGTTACAGTCTGATAGATTTTTAAGGACAAGTTCTTTACTGGAGCCAGAGTTTGGAAAGGCTTGAATATGCTAATTCAGAAGGGGTTTTACACGGGATTTTTTCCTTTTATTAAATCAACAAATCATCCTAGCTTAATTTGAAAAAGTAAAGAGGAGTGCTTTTCAAATTTAAGATCTGTGAAATTCTGGCATGTGTGGTGCACTGAGTGCTCACATACTCGTTTCAGAAAGGGGCTTAAAATAATTCTTTTTCAAGGGGGCTGTTTGGGAAAAGTCCCTGGATAGTGTGCTCTTTCGAGCGTGTGAGACGTTGGGGTGCAGCTCACAGAGTTTGAACATATTGTACTTGGGCACAGCAGTTTGTCTCTTCAGAGCCACATACTTCCTTAGTTTATCAGACTGCTCCTGGCAATTCTGTTCAACCTTTGGACTTTATGGCCTCTCTCAGGATGTAGCATTGGTTCCCTAATATCTCTTCTCTTGTCTTTTGCCAAGTTTCCAGCAGGCAATGAGGCTGTGACAAGCAGGGTCACAGGTGTTGAAGGAAGTCAGCAGCACAAACAATTATTATTACAAAACTGGATTCCACGGTTACAAGGATGAAATACTGCTTTTCTTTATGAATTGGTCATACCATCCCCATCTTCTCTTTTTCTGAGATTACAAGGTGTTTTCTAGCTCATTTTCCTTTCGTACAAATGCTACGTGTGTGTCTGTGGATTTAATAGGTGGGGTTAACAGTACTGATGGTATAGTTTAAAAAAAGAGAGAGAATGCCATGCACTCATTTAATGCACATTGTTAGCTGAGATCTGTTGTGTATTTTCTAATGTTTTTATACTGCTGGTTCTTTAAATATATCTGTCATGTAAAACATGTTAAAACAAGTTATTCACATGTTTGGTAGTAAAGGAGGTATTTAGGAGGAAACAGAGATCAGACAATAAGGAAGAGGGTGATTAGAGAGAAATGTTGATCAGACAATAAAGAAGAGGGTGATAGCAGCTCTGGCACAGTGAGGCAGGAGATGGTGTGTCTGACCAACGGCTATGGAATTTGATAATTTAGGAAGAAAAAAAACATTTACAGCTATAGGTATTGGACACTAAATACAGCAGAGAAACATTTAGCACAATCCTCCTTCGCAAAGGTCTGGCGGAGGCAGGAGCATCCAAGGTAGGGGGGGAGTCAGAAAATGTGTTGTAATATGGGAAATACCCCTCGATAAAGAAATTCTTCCCCTTAGCATTTTTGGCCAGCTGCTGGTAGTGGTCCCAACATACCCCATGTGTTGCATTTTGTCACCCAGAGCTTTGGAGGATGTATGTTGTTGGGAAGACATACACATGAAATGATAGTGGGAGGACTGCCAGAAGCACAGTAGTTACTTTGAATTCAGAAAGTGCCCATGTGTAGTTTTTAAAGTGAAAGCAACTTTTCTCCAAAGTGTCCTGTCTTCCATACTGTGTCGTTAAAGCAGACTGAACTGTCAAGGTCTTTTAGAAATTTTAAAAAAATTTAGAATTTTTTTGACTGTTAGAACTGAACTGAAGTTCAACAAGCCCAAGTGCAAGGTCCTGCACGTGGGTTGGGGCAATCCCAAGTGCAAATACAGGCTAGGCAATGAGTGGATTGAGAGCAGCCCTGAGGAGAAGGACTTGGGGGTGTTGGTTGACAAGCTCGCCATGACCCGGCAATGTGTGTTTGCAGCCCAAAAAGCCACCTGTATCCTGGGGTGCATCAAAAGAAGTGTGACCAGGAGGTCGAGGGAGGTGGTTCTCCCCCTCTGCTCTGCTCTTGTGAGACCCCACCTGCAGTACTGTGTTCAGCTCTGGAGCCCCCAACACAAGAAGGACTTGGACCTGTTGGAGTGAGTCCAGAGGAGGGCCATGAAGATGATGAGGGGGGCTGGAGAGCCTCTCCTGTGAAGACAAGCTGAGAGAGTTGGGCTTGTTCACCCAGGAGAAGAGAAGGGAGACCTTAGAGTAGCCTTCCAGTCCCTAAAGGGGGCCTACAAGAAAGCCGGAGAGAGACTTGTTGCAAGGGCATGTAGCGACAGGACAAGGGGTAATGGCTTTAAACTGAAAGAGGGTAGATTTAGATTAGATGTAAGGAAGAAGTTCTTGACTGTGAGGGTGGTGAGGCACTGGAACAGGTTTCCCAGAGAAGTTGGTGGATGCCCCATCGCTGGAAGTGTTCAAGGCCAGTTGGATGGGGCTTTGAGCAACCTGGTCCAGTGGAAGGTGTCCCTGCCCATGGTGGTGGGGGGGTTGGAACTAGATGATCTTTAAGGTCCCTTCCAACCCAAACCATTCTATCATCCTATGAAAAGTTCTCCGTATATGCAAAGCACTTGAATGCACCTGAACTCCAGTCAATCTGAATTAACAACACCCATCTCATGCTCAGTGCCATTCTCAACCTGCAGTTGTGTTGCTTTTCTTAGTTCAAAGTGTAGCAGCTCTGCATGGGACTCACTAGTCCTTGTTTATGTACCAATTTGTAGCAGAGCAACTCAGTCAGCTTTAGTGATGTTAGTATTTTTTTATAGACTGTTCCAATGGCGTTCCTTTGTCTGAATAGTTATAGTGAAATCAAGGACATATTCTCCTTCCAGTGTATGAATTAAGTTGAATTGTAGAATCACATTTCAGAAAATATAAACCTACTTACCTCAGAAAGTTTCACTGCTTTAACCATGCTGATAAAACAGTGAAAACTTGTGAATGCTTTGAAGGTGAAATTTAGAAAACCTGGGGCCCTTTCAATCACTGAGGTCATCTGAAGTCCCACTGTCTAATGGTAGCCCTTGTGTTAGCCCTGTGTGCAGTCTCAGCCCTTTGTTCATTCTGTAATCATCAATCTCTAGTTAATTCTGTGAGACACGTTGTGGAAAAAGGTGACTTAAGCTATGTGAGTTTGCCCTTTAACCATATGAGGAATTCAACTACAATTCTGATAACATGGGTTAAAGCACACTTTAGAACAAGCTAATGTTGTTAAAACCGTGCATATTAAATGTAATCCATGCTTCTAAATTGGACCATTATTGGGAAACATCACTAAGAATCTAAGAAGTCTTTAATGAATAACTTATTACTTCCAGGGATGGGCTCTGTAGGTAGTTTATATAAATCTAACATTTTAGTGTTAGTGTATTTGGTGAGTAAGCAAATATACTTTCATAGTAGGTTTATGTCAAGCTCATGTATTCTAAGTTGTCAGTGTCATTGCCACTTGTGAAAATCAAACCTGCAGAATTTGGGGAATCAACCATCACATCTCAGCTTAATTCTTGTTGCTTTAAGATAGTATGTTGGAAATCAGAGGAGTTAGTACTGGGAAAACTTCTATTATTAATGGACTCCTGGTAACCTGTGGATCATATTAATTGATATTTCTAAGGCAAATCCTTCTGTTTTAATAAAAAAAAAATGAACTCTTCAATGCTTGCAATAGACATCCTAAAGGCAAATGGACTAGTAAAAGCCCTGAGTAACCTGGTTTGACCTCATAGCTGACCCTGCTTTGAGCAGGAGGTTGAACTAGATGTCCTTCTGAGGTCCCTTTCAACATGAATTATCCTATGATCTTGTGATTTGTAAAAATGATTAATGCTATTTTTGTATCTCCTTTTGGGGTATCATACTTTGAACCTTTTTGAGATGGTCGCTTTTCAGAAAAGGCTATAACACTGAACACTGTCACCTGCATAACTGTAATCACACAGTCAGTCCCACTAAAATGAAATGGTAAGCAGATGTCATGTTGTCCTTTAAACATGGTTACTCAACCAAGTATTCCACTTTGCACACAAGAGAGTGCTAGCTACAGGTCTGGGTGTTCAGTGTATCGCCGAAGCTAGACCATGTGTGTATTATCCACTTTTGAAATAGTTTTCATTAAGACTATTTGATCTGGCCTGCCAAAAACTTAGCAATGTATGAATAGGCTTTTTTAAATATCATGGCTTTGGGATTCCTTTGGACTGGGAGGGAAAATATAATATGTCATCTCCAGGCATGTGGGATATCTCCTCTGTATTCTCCAGGTTGTACAATTTATATGCCGTTTGCATTGCAAAAGGCAAAGTAGTAAATAGTGTCAGGGTGCTTAATACAACTCAGGGGGCCTGAGTTTTTTTCATGGCCCGTAAGAGCAACATATGGTGATAATAAAGGAGCTTACCAGAAGGAAGGTGGCATTTTCTAGGGCTCTCATCACTAGTGGGTACAGCCCAGCTTTTAAAGGTACTAACCAGAAACTCCTTCAAGTGTTGGTCTGTAAACTACAGCAGACCAGCAGCTGTTGTGCAAACTGATTCTTGTGGTGAGGATGGGAACCTTAAAAAATTGGGTAGGGTAGAGAGCAGGAAATGGGAGCCATTACAGCTGTCCCAAGGGAAGTGGTTCCACTCGTGAATCACGGTCCTGGTTTCGCCATGCAGTGTGGGAGTGGCGTGCTGTCCCAGGCGGATATTGCTGGCTTCTGGGGCCTGGTAGGTCTAACTGCTGCAGGGGGAAAAAGAGGTGGAGACTCTCAGTCCCACCAGCATCGCTTCCTCTGCAGCCTGCTAACCATCTTTTGGGCAGCTGGAGCAGGGGAGAATCAGGATGTGTCAAGCCCTGTATGCTGCACGAATTAAGTGATATGGTCCGTTGCTATTAAGATGACCAGAGAGTGCAAAGGACTGCAGTCCTTTGCTGAAGAGTTTGACCACATGCCACATAGGACTTGGGTTATCCTGTGGAGAACAAAACCTACCACTGTGTGAGCCCAGGTTGCCAAGTCTTGCCTTTTTCCCCTCCCTTCCCCCTGCTCCATGAGTCACACGGCTGTGGCAGAGGCTGGAGCCTGCTCACAGTGGCACAGGAGCCTCCTGCCCTGGCTCGTACTCCAGCCTATCCTAGAGGAAACCCTCTGTATAGGCTTCTGGGCCCTCTCTTGCTGTGCCAAAGAGCTGCCACACCCCAATTTCTCCAGGCCTTCTTGTCAGGGCACCACTGGCTTACTCATAACGGATACAGACGTCGAAACCAAGCAGTCCCTCCTCTGCTCAATGCGCTCTGTGGCTCCTAGAGGCTTTTACAGTGCTGGAAGGAAGGTGCCCCTTCACTTTGTCCTGTCTAGTCCAAAGCCTCCTACAGGAGCCGTTTCCATCCGTTCTCAGGAAGAGAAGGCAGAAATGAGACAGATCCTAGCAGTTGAGTGTTGCTGTTATTTATCCCTCCCAAGCCCAATAATGAGGAAAATCCACAAACCCCCATTTATCCAAGGCTTGTGTTTTCTGTAGCAGTACTAGCAATGACTGTGTTGGTAGCACATGTCTGCTGTTTGCAGTTTGAGAGACAGTGAGTGTGCACAATGGATGATGTGGAGAAGGGACAGAGGTGTCTTCCACTTCTCTATCTTTCTGCATTGATTAAGTGCATCTTCTTCGATCTCTGATGCAAAGGTGCACAGAGCTGTACCGCAGCTCATTCACTGATGAGCAGATTATTTAGAGGTTTCTATTGTTCATAAATCATGGTGGAGAGAAAGCTAACATCTGAGTCCCCAAGGCTTCTGGTAATGTTGTGGCTCACCAAACATCTTTCATCTTGGCCCTTATTTCTTGCTTAATCACGGAGCTAGAGGTGCAGCAGCACCAATAATTTGGGGAACTTAGGTCTTTGATATAAATTTGAGTTAATTTTATGATATTGGGAAGCTGATGCAATGGAATTTTTGTATCGTGAGATGTCTTTGCAGCAACAAAGTCTGTCATTAAATCTTAATGACAATCCACAAAAGTGCTTGCAGTTTTGTACAAAAGGTGGCACTTACCTAGTAAAGTTAACATGGGAATGAAAATCTCAAGACCTGACAGGAGTGACCTAGGACAGATCTGTTGGTCTTTTGTGGATGGACTTCAGCTTTGTCTGCTTATATATCAAGATAGCCAGATGTAAACTATTTCTATTAAAGAAGTTAAGTGTTCACGTTAAAGTAGCTTGTGGCCTGAAACAATAACCCCTTCTAATGGCCTGGGTTTATTAGGTCAATAATTATTTTATTAGGTATAGAACTGTGCCTGTGTAAGTTTTTGAATTTCATGTTCCATCTGACTTGCATCCAGTCAATTCAGCTTAGTTTGTAAAAGACAGTTCATGTATACTGTGAAGGGGTTGTAAAAAGATTTGTTGAAGAAACAAAGGGGGAAATGTCACATAGGAACTCTCAGGCTACATGGGAGGGGAGAAGAAATGAATGTACCTTTTCCACAGAAGTTAGATTTAGCTGAAGGGCCAGTCTAATTCATAGAAAGCAAGCTGGTCTGAAGGAGCTGCGTGGTTTAGAAGAAAGTGCTTGCATCTGCCTGGATCCTGTACCCTCACAGAGGACCTAATATAACCTAGAGAATCTGTTAGAGCTATAAGCAAGCTGAGACAAGGTAATCTGCACACAGCTGATTTCTGGGTTTTCAAGAGAAGCTTTGCTCATGCTTCTAAACTCACAGTTGGTCTGCTTTGCTGTATTTTCACTGTCATACAGGCCACCAGGATTACACAGTGAGCTGGGCTCCTTCTCCAGCTGGGGTTACAGGGAAGAGCGTGTGCAAGTTACAAGGGCATCATCAGGGTCAACAGAAGGCCCCTGGATGAAACAATTGGACTCTAATTCTCAGGAAGGAGCACTGGAAAGAGGATCCACACTGTGTGCTTAGAAAAGCCAAACTAGGTTTATGCTTGGACTTTGCTCACTCCACAGAGGTTCACCACACATGGTACCAATCAGAAGTCGATTACATGGTCAGATAGGGAAGGATGATCAGATCTGTTGTCTAGAGACAGTGGTCATCTCTGCTTTCACTAGCATCTCAAGAACAGTGCTTTCAGGTGAATTCCCCACCTACCTATAAGCTTTGGTAAGAGAAAAGAGGCACATAGTAGGGTCTTAACAATAGGCAGATTAAAAGAAAAATCTTACAGAGAACTGGAAACCATGGAAGGGATTTTGGGGATGTGCACAATATCTTCTGAAAGGTAGAAGAATACTTGCAAAAACTGGATCTATTCAGATGGAAACAATTTCTTTTAGGGGTATCTGATAATAATTTCCACAGTCAAATACAATTTTTACTTTAAAAAGTGTGAAGAGATTCTTCTGCTTTAGGGTAGATTGAAAGCAACTCAAAACCCTGACTATCCCTTAGTAACTGCCATTTTCTTAAGTAGCTATAGCATCTTGGAAGTTTGCCCTTCATGATAAAAGGGGGACACCTTTTAATTTCTGTATAATAAAACAGTCTTCCTGAAGTCATGGTAGGGTTGCATGAAATGTTGAATCAAACTATGTACCTGAACACAAAACCCACCAATCTGACAAGTTATTTTGTATTTGTTATTTTGGTTTTGTTACGGACAAAATAGTCAATAAAGTCAGGAGGGGAAGTGAAATTGCTTGCTACCAAGTTTTAGTTGTTATTTTTAATGTAACAGTACCCCATTCCTGGATGGGGAATATGTATGAGGTGACAGGTGGATGCAGATGGAGCACTAGGAAATTGGGAGGTTAGGTCAGGCCACTGACATCAGGAACTGAACAAGAGCTAGGGCTAAGATTCCTAGTAATCCTTCAATTAGATATTCAAGCTAATGAAAGAGAGGCTTGACCTCAAAGACATCCTCTTCCTGGTGGTTTCTTGTACTACTGGGTGCCAAGGCTTGTGGCGTTAGGAGCCCAGATCTGCAACAGCAGCGTTAATGAAAGTAGTATATACAGCTCAGCTATCTATCCAATATCACTGGAGCTCTAGAGTGCACATGGGCTGAATTAGCATTTCTGATTAAGCTCTGCTTTTTGTGCAAATGTTCCAAGGTGTTAATCCCTACGTTAGTGTAATGAGCTGGAAAAGCTTTAGGTTGAAATCCAAGCAGCATCTTAAAAAACAATGAATGTTTTTGTCATTGTCTTGACTGGTAGACTAAACCCAACTTGGTCTGATTATTTTGCAAGTAAGAAATGTGCTCAGACTGACAGCTTGTACATTGTGTTTTATCTTCCAAAAGAATTTTTACAGTTTCTAGTTATAAGCTTCAAAAATAGTATAGGTTTATAACTGAAAGACTGGCAGA
>VYZV01003859.1:147457-182455 GCA_013401275.1 Pandion haliaetus | reverse complement strand
TGGATAAAAGCAAGGTTTAAGTAGAGCTGTTAATTTCATTTGCTGGTATCATGTAAAGCAGTGCTGAAGACCGATGCATTATAGTTGGCTTTTAAGGATACTTAGCGCCATAAGAAATGGTTTATATCTCTCCTGCCTATTCTTTGTAACTCTTTGTAATGTTTCCAGTGACTACAATGATAGAGTTAGATAGAAGAGCTGATCTACTGGAGCCTTACCCTAGAAATGAACTCCGCTAATCAACTGCTCATGACTCCAACAGATGTTTCTGTTTTTCCGACAATTGGAACCTCATGTTCTACTATTTTTTTTTTCCTTCTTTTTGTACTAGCAGCAAATGCCCCATTACACGTGAGCTTCAAAAACTCGTCACATGATACCAGGAACAAATTGTTAAGCCAGTCAGCAAGGTTCATGTTTGAAGTGGTGGTCCACTGAAGGCAACTGGGTCTTAGAAGCTGGAGGAGTGGTTTATGGAACTACCATGCTGTGTTTTTGTTATAAATGCCAATACTCTATTTCAGCCTGTCGTATGAAATTTGGAAATGTCAGATGAACTCAGATCACAACTCTTTTTTTTCAAAGACTGAATCACTTTAGAATGTGGAGATAACTTAAAGTTAAGTGGTACTTTTGAGGATATGAGTATTATATTCTTGAAACCACAGAAATGGGATGAGAGTTGTTTATATGATGTTATATAAGGACTTATCTCCTGCGGCAGTTCAAAATTGGTGAATTTTCAGACATAGTGGAAATACAGACGTGAAGAATTTACTTTTTACTTTGATTTGTTTAGTCTGTTGCATTTAACATACCATTCCAGGCTTTTCTAATTGATAAGTGACCAATGGATCCTTGATCAATCAATATCTTTGCATGACTTGGGCAGAATTAAAAATAATGTGGGTGGAAAGGATGATATATCGTCACTCCACAAAGATGCAGTGTACTCTGCTGTCAACAAAATCAGAACTACTTAGTGGAAATGAAACACCTGTTAAGAGAGTACAATGGAACCATTAGAAATTGTAGGCACTGGAGACACATGTCTTTGGGATTAAAGCAACTCATTTGCAAACCATTTTTCTGTTAGCAGCGAGCAATTAACCATGAACTTTCCCCTACCCACAGCTCACCCACGCTGGATTGATTCAGGAGCCATGGCAGAGCATGGGTATATAGGCATGACCAGGAAGTTTATCAGTATTCACACTTTGTTGAATGTGGGATACCATAACCAGAACTTGTTCCTTTCACCCCTTCCCAAAGTAAATATATTAACTTGCTGCTGTTGCTGGCTTGATTGTCATGATAAACACAAGCACAAAGCAGTACACAACAGTGTGAGCTGCAAGCTGTTTCATTAAGTGAATGGAAAAAGGTGAGAGTGAGGATAGAGGGGGATATTGACTGCCTCTGAAGCCACTCTTAGGACACTTCTGAAACATTTCTCAGCTGATAAAGATTTAATCAGTTAAGAATATGGCCAATAATATGCACTGAGCATGTTTGTATTAGTTTTCAAGCTGGTGATACACTCTCTTCTTTGAACATCACATTCCTTCCTGTTGTTTTAAAGCCAAACTCTAACCTCCTCCTCGTGCCGTTTGCGTGAAATTGATGGAACTTGAACTTGGGTTGAAGGTCTGGAGTGCAGAAGGATTTCTGTCTGCATAGAGATGCTGTATTTTTGTCATGGCTGTGGATGAGATTTCTTCTTTGCTTCTTGCACTCTCTGTGTAGAGAAGGAAACTGAGAAGCCCATAAAAGACGGGTAACAGAAAGCCAGTAATGATCCTCACTGGAACGTGTGCACAGAGCGATGGGAGTGGGAGAAGAGGAATCATTAGAGGAAAGAATCGTCTAAGACAAGGGATGACAGGACTTCCAGAAGAGCTTGATTAGAAGTGCTGAAGTTGGCATGACAAGCCATGGAGAGAAAAGATAGAGTATTGATTTGAAACTTTGGCAAGTGCCTTTTGAAACTGAGAGAAGAATGATTTTGATGGAATGAAGGAGCGGGAGGTGGACTGAGCAGAGTCTGGCATGAACCTGGAGGAGGAGAAATCCAGATGTTATTGCAAAGTGAGCCCAGTGATTTTAGAAATAAAAGAAAGAGGTGGGAGATGGGGGACACAGAGTGGGCAGTACTGGAAAAGGCAAAGCTGGGCAAAGAATGGATTTGGGTTCTTTTAAGTTAGCAGAAATTTAAATGAGCACAAGCATGTGCTGTGGAGAGAAAGAAAATAAGCACTGGAGCAGAAGAAAAGATGTAAGGATGAACAAAAAGAAAACAGGGTTGATTTGTGGATCAGCGGAGAGGCTAGAAGGAAAGCAGATAAGAGGTTTCTTTATGGGATGTGAGAGGGCCTTATTGGCAGAGAAGAAAAAGAACACATTGTGCATTATCAGTTTATCTCTTGGAAGTGATAAGCCAGGTCCAATGCAGAGAGAAGTGGGAACAGAAGAAAGGGAGTATTTGGGCAGCAATAGTTTTGAGGCCAGGTCAAAGGAGCTGAAAAGACTGCCAAGATCATGAATATGGGTTACAGCTAAATTAGAGGTGAATTTCTAGTGGTAGAAAGGTGGTGGGACAGAAAGGGATGGAAATCAGTCTTCAGGGGTAGACTTTCACTAGGAAATTTCCTCTGCAAAAGCAGAGGAGGCAAGTATGGGAAAAGAAAGAAGAGGATTAACGGAGAAGAGTAAAATCTGGAGAGAATCAAGCTTGTTGATGGGAGAAAGGGAAGATAAAAGTAGGGAGAAAGATTGAAGCTCGTCAAGATGTCACTAACTTTAATGGGAAAGAGCAGATGCAAGATCACTGTCAAGCAATGGTGGAAGAGACTTAGGCAATGACTGAACTCGGAAGCTTGGCAGCAGAGCAGTGGAAGGTACAAAAAGCTTTCATGAATTCAGGTCGGGGTGTCAGAGTGCTGCTGCAGCTGCTTCCTTCTGATGTGAGCAGAGGTACATGTCACTGTCACCCTTGTCAAGCTATAGGGTCTGGCTGAAGTGTGGCCTTCCTGCTCTTTGAATGCTGGGTGCTAACTTGACCAGACCTTCTCTCTTGCATCGTCTGTTTCTGATAGCTTTAGTGTCATTTCTTCTCTCCATAAAGGCAGTCTGTAGCACACGTAAGATACTACCTTTTAAAACAGTTGCTTCTCTGAGTAGCCTGGCAGTTGGTGATAGAGCTGATGTAAATAAACCCTGCTGAAATAAATGCAAAGACTCCAACTGGTGTCAGTAGTACTGGATCAGTATATATCTGATTAAAAATCACTTTTCCTTTGGCTGTGTTTTCAATCTCTCTTTCTCTCACATGTTTAGGAGAGTTACACTATTGAAAAGCACAAATCAAAATGTATCTAAAGGAACATGTCAAGAGGTAATAGCAGTGAATAGAGTTGAAACGTTGAGTGAGTCTTTTGGACTTAACAACTTCCATAGTGGTGGTGGTGTATCTGCAGATGGTGATCAATGTTCTACCTTTTTAAGTATCTAGAGAAGATAGCTTGTTACCATGTTAACCTTACTTTTGAAAACAGACCTGGGCTGTATAGAGAGACCAAAAGTTTGAATGGCCAGTGAGAATAATTTCAAGTGGTTCCCAGACTCAAGATACCTAGGTTAAAATAGTTCCCAGACATACAGAGATGAGAGTGAAGATACCTGGTCAGCCTAATAGAAGCATTTCCTCTCCCCATCCTGGGGCAAGAGGAGTCAGTAAACCAAAGCTGGCTTTGCCTATAACCCTAATTGAGGAGCTCCTGTAGATTTTTGGAGGGGTGTAAGAAAACTCTGTTACCCTCTGCCCTGCTTCCAGCCTTGTGACCAGGGAGATGGAGATATTCCTCCTTCTGGGAAGGATTTCCAAAACTCTTAAATCTGCTGTAGGTTTGACTTGTAGTAATCTCGTGCCTGTACGTGTGTGTGTGTCTGAAGCACACGATCTGGGTGAACAGGTCCCCTTGAGAGGATGATGATGGGAGATCTGCTCTGTTAGTAGCCGGTCAAAGCAGTGGTTGTGTGGGCTACCCGTGAGAGTTCAGTCCCTGGGGGTTTTCAGTCTGGCACCTCTCACTACTGCGTTCATGAGCTTGCTCACATACACACAGTGCCATCAATGAGTAGTCATCTGCCGGTTGCACGCCCACAGAGCACATCAGGAAGGAAACGGCTGGTCTCTCCAAGGCAGGAGTATTAAAAAAAAAAAAAGAAAGAAAGAAAAAAAAAAGGGCATCAAACAGCAGGCAGCCTGTGTATTGTACCGATTCCTCCCGGACTGAAGGAATCCTTTGCCCCATGATTCATGCTGAGCTGTCCGCTCCATCCGGCAGCAGCCGTGTCAGGCAGCCACCCACTTTTCACTGGGTGCCGGCTCTGCTGCTGCTGGCACCGGAGCCTGCAGCGTTTCAGGATTCTTTTGTTAGTCAGGGCACTGGCACTTCCTTTGGCATTTGTCAGCCTCCAGGAAGGCTTGTGTGTGAGTAGGGGCTTTTTTGTTGTTGGGTTTGGGGTTTGTTTTTTTTTTGTTGTTATTATTTTGTTCGTTTACACATTTGGAACCTGAAGGTTTGATTCAGACGTCTTCCCTGCTCTCCGCTTCCTGTAGGTTGAAGTCTCTGTTTTCTGATGATTAGCCAATACCGGCTGCTCTGGCGATGAAGATGTCTCAAATCAATCCTATCCTGTCTGGCTTTCCAGGAAGAGAGCCGCCCCTCCCCTCGCTCTCCCCAGCCCCTGTCATCCAAGATTGAAATTTATCAGAGCTGCTGCGAGCAGGAAATTAGCTCCTTTACAACTTGTTCTCCACTGCTTCTCATTCATTTTATTGTTTTAACATTTTCCAGAAAATAAGGCAGAAAACAAACCTGCTTCCTCTTTAGAAGAGTTGTGCTGTTAACCTATGAAATGCTTATTTCCCTGGCAGGCTGCTTCTTATCTTTATAGCAGAACCACAAGATTAAAATCAGTTAAAGTTGAACTGAGATAATGAATAAAACACTGGAAAACATTTAGTCATCCTTTAGCATCCTGAAGATAAGGATTTCTGCATATAGGCATCAAAGCTGTAATGAACACCAAGGGAGGGATAGGCTCAGAAAAAATGGAGTGAAGGGTGCTGCCTACAGACTTAGGAATGTGCCTGTGAGGAACTTATTTGGGGGCCTAGGTCTTCAACACCTATATGAAGTTGACTTGACTTTCCTGAAGAGCTGAGCACCTGCTACTTCCTTGCATGAGAAACTCAACTTAGAATTGTATTCAGATAATAGAAAAGTGTTTTTCACTTATTTTGTGTCTGACTTTAAATATGGATATATTAATGTTTTCTGTGTGTCTTTCCAACAGCAACATTGGAAGATTTCTTTTTTTTTTTCTGAGATATGCAGGAGGAAGACACTCTCTTAATTAATATCAGACATTTTTGGTGTTATTCAGTATTAAAAATAAACCTCTGCCTTTGCCAGAAGTAAATTTGGCAATTGTGTGCTCCCTGCTGCAGGAAAACAATGTCTCCCTTTAGAGCTCAGAACCAAGCTTTGGCAATGAAATGAGGCCCAATGTCCATTGATCTCAATGGAAAACCTATTATTAGAAAGATCGCTGTGACCACATCCTGCCATCATTTTGTACTGAGAACCACCACTGAGGTCAGCAGGATTTTTGTGCAAATATTTATGGCAGGATATGGCCCACTTCAGGGCATTCTGAGGGTTGACAAGCCTTCAGCTGAATTGTTCCTTCTTCATGTTGATCCTATCAGCCCACTAAAATCTGATCCATGAACAATTCAAAATCCCACCATCCAAGTTGGTGTTGACTGAAACCAAGTAACTCAGTTCGTGCAATTTGAATGCAGACATGAGGCAAGACTCTGGCATTGCACAATGTCCTGACCGATTATGCTGTGCCTTGGACACTGAATGTATCCTTCTAACTTCTCAAGAAAGCAGCAAGGAGTAAATTGCTGCTGTGATAGATAGGCCTGTGACCTCGGCAAGTGAAAACTGTTGTTAATTGATTAACTCAAGATTTTTGTTTTCAGCAAATGCTTTGCATATGTGACTAGTGCAGCTAATTTCCTGCTTGCCAAATTCAGTTCTATCAACACTTATTGGAACCACGAGCTTGGATAGCAGAGGGAATACTCTCTCCTTTATCCTTTTGATATGGGGAATAAATGAATTCTTTTCAGCTTACTGTACATCCGTGTTTTCACTGGACAGCAGAAAACTGTGTCACTGACTCATTGTTTGATCTTGGGTAAATCATCTAATCCTGTCTATCCCAGTACCCTTGTGTGCATAAATAATGTAATGACTCTCATCTGCCTTTACAAGCTGTTAGAATAACTTTGGTTTATATAGTTTTAGTTTTACTTTAGTCTTTTCCACAATGTTTTATGGGTGAAAGAAGGAGGCTCTTAGCCAAGTCAAAGCCAAAAGGTTTCATATCCCTGTCTGGGTGCTGAAATAATCAGTATTCACAGGTTTTTATAATTTGTATAAATGATAGCATTTTAGCTAAGGTGTTTCTTATACCTGTAGGGCCAGGCTTTAAGTTTATACCAAGTTGACACTGCAGAAATGTCTCTGATAACATGACAACCTGGCATTTTCAGCAATAGCTGTTGGAGCCCAACTGGGTTGTTGGAAGGTGGGAGTATGCTTGTGCTGTGAACGTGAGTTACGTTCTTCCAAACTCTCTACATGGATTCCCTGTAAAAGGTGAAATAGGTACAACAACGAATTGATGCTCACCTGAAAGAGGAGTTACACTATAGCCTGGTTGATATGAAGACTGTGTTTTAGATTGAAGCCTAAAAAGTTACGAAACAAATTAAAAGCTTAATCATTTCCCTGTATATCAACAGTTATAAAGAGAAAAAAACCAAAACAAAACAAAACCAAAAAAACCCAGCAAAAAACCAAACCCAAAATGTGACCTGAAAAGAGAAATGGGCCATTCCACAATAGCAAGCCTGCAAGACATTTTCAGTTATAGATGGCACAAAATGATTCTTTGCATTATAATCTGCATCTTGAGGCCCAGGACTAATGTGGTTTATGGCCTCCTCCTCCTGCTGTAGTTATATGCCTAAAGAAAATGTCACTTTAATGCTTGGAAAAAATGCCTTGCTAATAACAGAACTTTAGGTAGGAATGTATTAGTTTCAAGGAAACTGGTCTCTTGGAAACCTTCACTCAGAGATAAAACTTCTGGAGAGAAGAGACTGCAGCATACGAGGATCTGAGAGTACAGGGGATGGGTGGCATTCTCAGTAAGAGCACTTCTAAGGGATGTGGGAGAGAAAGGTTTGCATCTCTGCTTTTTCTTTTTAACCTGACTTTTCTCTTTGGTGAAAAAATTGACTACTTTTCAATTTCAGTATTGTCCTAGTGCAAGAATAAAACTAAATGCTAAAACCTCAAAAATGGTTGCAAAATAGAATTGTTGTTTTCCAGCCAGTTCTGGGCCAGAACAATTCTATGTTTGTGGAGGGCTGGGGAGGGAGGTTTCCTCTTAAACAGGAAAAGTATAATCCTGCTACTGCACCTCAGTCAGAGGAGATGTCTGGTTCCCCGATAGAGCATGCTGTGAAGCAGTTTGCATTTGATCCCACACCACAACCATAGCATAGGCAGTAAGTACGCTAATGGAGACAGCTTTGTGGTTAATGTGCTGAATCGGGACTCAGACTAGGTTCAGTTCTGGCTTGCCCAGAGATCTCTTATTTATTCTTGAGCAATGCATTTAATCTGTCTGTGCTTTAGTTTCCTATCCGTGAGAGTTTGCTTGCATGAGGCATCAGTGAACTGCTTTAAGTACAGATGTGATGGTAATTTAGTACAACCTGTTAAGCAAGCTAACCATTTTAAGGTTAGTTTAAGCTTTTTTGGCATAGGTTTAAGCTAAACTAAAGGAGCTGATTTTTAACTCAGAGTACATATTTTGCACAGGTGCATCTAAAAATCTGATTGAATCAAGATAATGAAGCTGAAAGGTCCATGTGCACGTGTCCTTGCAGCTAAAAAAAATTTTTTTTCTCTAAACCTTGTCTGGAGGGACAGAAACTACCTTTTGTCTGGCTCCCTACATGAATGATCAAATGATTTCTAGGCAATCCTGGAGGTGTGAGTCTACCGACAACCCTATTAGTTGGAGCCCTTATCCTGTGGGCTCCTCCACCTGAAGAGGCCCTATATTCATATATATTTTGTAGGGAGGATATTACTCAGTTACTCAGACTTCAGGAGGGACACAAAACCTTACAATCGAGGTTTCTTACAAGGCTCTAATGGGAAGTGAAGGAAATATACAGTGAGAGAAGTCTCCACATTGCTGTCTGTCATCGCAGAGGCTAAAACAGTAGGAGGCTCTGAATTCAGTGATTTTGTTGCTGCCCTTTGAATGAAAATGTGCAGGTTCAGTCTGCACAAAGAAGTCACACCACCAAAATGAAGGGGAATCTTTTAACTGCTTCCTTCTATTGTCTTGTCTTACTATCTGCTTTGCCACCGATTTTTTTTGTTGGAATTAACACCGTGGGTTTTTGTTCCCAGGAATAATAATAGCAGTAATAGAAAATTACTGCTTTGCAAATAATTTTGGAAAGTACATACGGAAATCTTTAGGAGTGAAAATAGCTGCAATGGATGATAGTTGCTACTAGCAATGAAATGTTTGGCTTAAGGTATAAAAAAAAAAGCACGTCAGAGATGCTGAAATTTGACCTGGATAGATATACACGTAGACTGAGTGCATGATCTTCTCTGGCACTGGAAGGATAGAGGGGAGTTTGTGAATGCCCCGAAGTCCTGACCTGCCTTTGTAAAGTTCTCCTTACCACAGGCACTAAGTGTTCTTTAATGCAAGTCAAGCACTCCGAATGAGGAAGGAGAGAGAAATTAGTCTGAACAGGAAGCTTCAAATATTCTAAGACTAATTGAGTTTAGGTAATTAAGGGGTTTTAGAGCAGTAATTCAGAGGAGAATGAGAGGGGAGGACAGTTTAATTGAGATTGCCTGTCCATCTGTGAATTCTCCATGCAGCCTTCTGTGGCATGTCCCGGTTGTCATTTGTTCTGACCTAAAGGAGTTGATGTCGTTTGTATTGACCTTATTAGTTAGCAATACTGCAGGCTTCCCCTTGCATTTTGTAGCTATTCACATACCGCCTCTGGTGCAGTGCATGTGTGACAGTTGTCTGTGTTGTTTCTGACTGGAGGAAATGCCCTGCCCTGGCGTGTCTGCCCTTTTGAGACCTCAGAATATGTGCTGGGGTCATGCCAGGAGTTGGGGGGATGAGGAGCAGTGTCTGAATGCTGCTTTGTAGTTCAGTAGAGGCTGTTTCATGCATACTGGAGCTAAGTCTTCATCTCTGCTAGAGCAAGGCAGCCAAAATTGGAAGCAAAACCCAAACCTCTGCTGCTAGGAGAGAGTTGATGGTGATGATAAGCCTGGCTGGTTCAGTAGGTGAGAGGAGATGGCAGCCAAGCCTCATAGCTTGCCAAGGGAAAAGGTTCCCAATAGCTTTGCATTGACTGCCACTAAGAAAACAACTTCTTTAAAGGATGTCATCATATATTCTGCACCTCAGGAGCAAACATGCCTACACTAGCTACAGTGCAGCACCATGGATCCCCTCCTGCTCTGCGACTCCCCATGCAGATGCAGCTGGTTGATGTCTCAAAGATGAAGCTTGCCTGCTGCCTTTAACAGTCAGGGAGCATGACAGAGAAAGGCCCCAGTGTGGTGCTGCAGACGGGCAAGATTTGGACACAATGGGCAGAGAGCGGATGAGTGAGACTGTCCTGCTGTGCAGGAGATGTGCTGGTTGTTGAGAATGGTGCCAAAGAGCTCACAGCCATTGACTCAGCTACTGTCTGAGAGCATGGGCAAACCTGGAGTGCTGCAAGAGCGGTGTTGATATCTGAATTTTGATTTACTATTGAATTAATGAGAAATATGATGCTAGAGCTGTGTCCTGCTTGACTGTCCCTCTCTTAGGTGTGTCCACCCCGCAGGCAAGCGGCATGAATTCCGATTTTACGCTGACTGGTGCCCATAGACAGTCCAATGATTTAAGTGGGGCTGGCCCAGCACCATGCCAAATGTAATCGAGATCAAAATGCTGTTAAAACTGCAGGAGATCACATTTCTTGATTTGAAAGAAGCTAGCAGATATTGAGAGGAATGGCCTTGAAGCCTCTACGAGCACTGACAAACTGTAATGCATTTCTTGTGCTGTGTTTGTAAATACAAGCAACTTGACTCGGTGCTCTGCAGGCTGTTCTCTCAGCATAAGGACCTCTGAGAAAATAATAAAGGCATCTGGAAGTGGATTGGCTGGGGTTTTCTTCTTGTCTCCTCCTGCTCTTTTACAAGTGTTGCAGCGGAGGAGTTGCAGTGAAGCACGAGGGGCCCTTTTCTGACAGACCATCCCGCTTGCCCCAGGAGCCCACTGATAAAAAATGAGGAAGCAAACTCTAGGATGTTTTCATGGGGAGAGCAGGGCAAATGCTCTGTACTAACCTGCTATCATCAGGTGTCTTACTAGTGACTGTCATTGTTACTACCCCTCTGGGCCTGTTCGGATAAGGGAAAGTGGAATAAATAATCAAAGAGGATGTTCCTAGCTGCTAATTTTTAGTCAGATTTGATACTGGTCCAAGATTTAACACTTCCTGTCTCTGCCAACCACATACTAAAAATAACATATTTTCAGGATACTGGAGACCACTAAAAACCTGTGGTATTTAGCACTTGAATACTGCCTTTCGTCTGGAGATCTCAAAGCAAAAAGTTGGAACCTCACCACGTCTCCTTGGAATTGGGAGAATTTGAGACATTTTTGGAGCTGAGATGTAGGTAAACATGAGACAAAATCTTAGAATGGCTCAAAAGGTTTCAATTTCCTTGTTGAGTGACATTTATTTAAAAAAAGAAAAGGCATCTTTACCTTGGCACTCTCATGGGTCTTCTGTCTGTGCCTCAGAGCATAGTTAGTCCTTCATGGGGCCAGGGGAGATGCACGTGGTGCCTGTAACTGGGTTGCATTAACTGAGAGGATGGTTCCCTCTGCAGAAAGATTACAGCCCTCAATAATGGTTGGGGATGAGTTAATTCACATGTTGTTAGATTTTGGTTGTGGGTTTGGGGGTTTTTTTTTCTAGTTAAGCAGGGCTTTAGACTGCCTTTCAGTAATCAGAGCTGTTAACTAATACTTCTGGCATAGGGAATGTTTTTTTTGACAGAGGGTTTTCTTTTTTGTTGGTTTTTTTTTGTTTTCCTTCTCTGTACTTTATTTTTCTCTTTGGTCTTAGTCATTGGTAACATAGAGATGGTGGAAGCAACTAAAAAAATAAAAGCACTGTGTGGCTGGAAGAAAACCAGAAGATTAGGTCTGTTTGTGTAGATCAGTTGTAATGTCACCGAGAGTCAGGAGGGTTCCCTGCCTGTTTTGTAGGCTGCCTGTTTTGCCCTGAGTATAACGTGTCAGACGGGTCTTCTCAGGCCTTGGGAAAGCAGCTGCTTTTTCTCTGTTGGGAAAACAACACATAGGTGGTGGGCTCCAGCCAAAAGTCCAGTGAAAGAGCTTAAATAGAGACTGATCTGAAAGGCGGGCTGAAAGCAAGACGTAAGTTCCCCACGGAAACAGGATTTATTTGGATTCTGTCTCTGAGTAGTTGAGCGTTTTTCTCCTGAGACACAAAGTAGCTGCAGAGTCTCTTCCCTCCTGAGCTGAAGCACAACTAATGATTTCTTGTGTTTGATAGTTTTGATTGCTCTGCTCATTTTGATAATTTGCTTAAGTCTCTCAAAGCATCTATAATTTAATCAAACTGGCAGTGATAGTCACTTGCCTGGAAAACAGCAAGACCATTCAACCCACCGTGGTGGTGTACACAGCTGGCCATCGAGGCCATGTGCAGTTGCGGAGAGCAAAGCAGATTCTGTTGGGAATCACTGTCTCTAGCAGCTCACACATCAGCCGATGTTCATGTTGTGCCACCTCTCACAAATGGGCGGTGGATCAGGCCTTGAATTACCACAGGTACTGGGGTGTTTTCATTACTGGGAAGGGGGTGTTCTTACTCTTTGATGTTGGTGATGTGATGGCATGGAGATAACTACACGAGCCTTCTTACTGTGAGCAAGCGTTGGGTTGTTTATTTGGCATAAAAAAATGAAGTCACCTGCCTGATGAGAGATTTAAATGGCAGGAAAATGTCAAAACTGCCCACAAGTATTTGATCTGCCAAATCTCAGGGAAGTTATCATTTCCACCCTGCTTGGGGAAGCTGTTTTTGTTATGTTTTAGTAGAGTAGCTGTACTGTATCATCTACCTGACTGTGCACTGAACCAATTTGTTAGCTTCTGCTTACCTTATCTCGCCCCATCCTGACAGAGGTGAAGGAGCGCAGGTGGATGATAGAAGATTTGTTTCCCACAGTATTGATGATAAGGTCTGGTACCAGGTCTGGTTAGAGATATTTCATGCCTGACTGTTGCATCATGCTTAGTGACCTTCAGACTCTTGCTTGTGTGGAGACTGTGGGGACCTTTTGATTTACAGCACTGCTATTTAAGTGGCTGTACACCTTGGCAAGGGCCAAATTACTATTTCAGTTCAAGTCTGTGGGTGATGAGTGAAGAGACACATTTTGCACTCCTGTCACACTGCTGAGAGATTTATTTATTTTTGAATGTTACAGATTTCATTTGAAGTAAAAAAAGACTTTTTTTGCCTAAAGAAGAAAATGCCTTGATGAAACATTTCTGTGTCTCTTACTTTACTTCTCACTCCTCAGGGGTTGCTTCCTGAAGGAATTTCTATCCCAGCTTTTCCTCCCAACTTCTGATTGTTCTGGGCCTTCTCTCCCTGTTAGTCATTTCTGGCTCTTGCTTGGGTTTCTTCCAGTACCCTTCTCTTCATCTCCACTTGAAAAAAAAAAATAAAAAAAAAAATCTTTCCTTTGCATCTTGACTCCCTTTTCCTAAGGCAGGAGACAAAAGGGAGGCACAGCTTGCTTGTGGAAAGGTAACCGCTTTCAGACCTGTGAACACGAAGTGAGGCTGAGAGAATCAGATGCTCTCCAGAACTGGAGATGCTGTGCCTGATGTAGAGATGGAGAGATAGTAGATGTTTGGGGGATTCCTGCATTGTTTCTGGGCTGGAGGAGCAGAAATGAAAGACAAGACAGCTGTAGAGGGGGAGCAGAATTCATTCCCCGTCTCTTTGTCTACACTCTCTGGCCTTCTCGGACAACAAGCAAGCAGGTGCCTGTCGGCTGAATTGCAGTGGATATTGCACAAGAAACTGTAGGCTGGTGGAAAGACTCCAGGGAGCCAGCTTCAGCCTACGGACAGTAGGTTTGACTCCCTTAGTCTAGACACTCGCACAGGGATTACATCAACAATAATTTGTCAGTCTCTATTTATTTTCCAGTGGCATGGTTAGTATTTACTAGTGCTGAGATTCTCCTTATACTCTTCCATAGCCTATCATACAAGATTCACTTCTACCAGAGCAGCTACCTAGGCCACAATTTCCATGGTTTTTTAAATAGTATTAGTGATACTAATGCTTAGGAGAAGGAAAGGCATAGAATGTTCCTAAACAGCTGCATTCCACTGAGAGGCAAGAACATCCTTTATGTCTTTTGAGAATCTCCACTTCCAGCTGATGGTCCAAGAGCATCAGATATTTTAATAAAAATTGTACATATTCAAATATATACATCAGCTTTGGGAATAAGGTATGAACATGCATTGCTGTCACATTAGGAAAAAATTCCTTCAGTCTCAAAACCAATGATGAAATGACTGTTACAATTCCAGTTTTTTACACAATAAACCTACCCCTTTCAGGTACAGTAACTTGAGCAAAATTACACACAATCCCTGGGGAATGTAAATGCAGCCCAACTTTAAAGATTAATTTAGGTGCTTAACGTAAGAGGGCACTGTCTCTGGATTCTCTGTGTAGGTGATGAACTGGTGACTCTGAGCTGCCTTTTGCAGAAGCTTTTCAAGTTAGTGTGTCTAAGTTTGTTTTTCAAGTTTGTAAGTTTTCTGCTCTGATTCACCTTCTGGAAGAGTTTTCTGTGGACTGGAGAGGAGGTCCAAATTAGGTAGAATAAAATTTTAAAATAAAGCTGTGTGAATAACCACCTTTTTACTTAGTCCCTTCTTTTCACAGCTAGGATTTAAAGTTCAAGTGCTGACAACATTTTATGCCCTAACTTCTGGACTCTGTTCCCTCTAATGACGTTATGTCATGTCTCCATAATACAGAGAGAGGGTGACTGAACAATGGTGTGTATTAAAGATCTGATATGAAATAATGTAAGTCTACCAAAATATGGACTTCTTAGAATGTGTTTAATGCAGCGCTTGGCTTATAATATGCAGCAGGATAATACAAATTTTGCAAGACTTGTCTTTAATGTTTTGGATCCCCCCGCTCCAAAGTACTGAAAGGGCATTAAACTATGCAACTTGTTGGTTGTTGGGGTGAGGGGAAACCCATGCAAAAATAATCTTTAACTAAAAACAAAAATCAAGGAACTCTCTCAAACTCAGAGGATCGATGTTGTTTTATTATTAAACCACTGTGCTGTTGTTCCCATGGAAACAAAGAAACAAATATTTGGAGCTGTGTCACACCTTCCACCAAAACTCCAGTTAAGAATGTTTTGGAAAGTGTTTCTGTCAATGACAGCCCTCCTGTTCTCTGAATGACTGCTTTGTGCAGCCTTCCTGGAGTCCTGCACAGGCGACAAGGTGAAACTCCACATTCAACCTCATGAACGTTACTTGTCTTTACAATTCTTTAAAAGGAATTCATTGCATCAGGAGATCTTTGCCCAGTACAAGTGATAAGTTTGAGGCTGCAGCAATGACCCAAATGAAATATGTGACAGCGGCAGCATTTGTTCAGTTGCTATTGGTTTGGGTGGTTTTTTTAAATCCATAATTTTCTACAGATCAATCCTAGCAACATGCCAAATGATTTCACCTTGAACCCAGCATGATCTGTTCAGAAATGGAAGGAAAAAAACCCATGAAATACAACTGACATTTTGGTTAAAAAGGATATTTACTTTAGTAAGATAATATGATCCATCTACTCGTTACCAGTGGGAAGAGATCTTTCCATGCTGCCAGGTATCTTTTACCTGAGGCACCCCATCTGTTTATATTTGCAGGTTGGGGTGAGAGGAGGAAATCTGATCAAAGTTAGCAGGTGCTCCTTTTTTTTTTTTTTTAAATTGAAATGCTGCTGTTGTCTTCCCTTTGTCTGTACACTTGCTTTCACCTGCAGATCAACCATCACATTTTAAATATTTTAATCAGAAAGTTTTCTTGTTACCTTTTTTTCCAAACAAGGAGTTTAGTCCAAACAAGGAGCAGTAAAATACATTGACTCTGGTTTTCTGTGTTGGATTTTTTTAGTGAATATAAGGTCAAAACTGTAATTAAATATCTCACCACTGTGAAAAGCATCATACTTCTCATTTCCAGCACAGAAAACAGTCGGTGATGTCTCATTAAGTGCAAGCCCATTCTGCTACCTTTCACTTGCTGGAAGCGCTAATCACCTTTTTCTTGTCTACCCACATACCTATTTTCACACAGTTCATAGCAGTTTAATATCTTAGAAATCTCTTCTGCTCTGTTAAATGTCTTTGAAATCTGTTAGTTAGTTCAAAAGTTATTAAGGATGGGGGGAAAGGACATTTACATAATGTTTTTGCACATTAGGCGAAATTGTAATTTTCTGATGTGTGAGGAGACATCATGATGAATTCGACCATATAAAATTTTGCTCCCCTTCTGAACTAGAGTTCATTATGCCGCATTTACTTTGTGTAATACCACTTGTACAAGGATGCTGAAGCTTTCTAAATGTGACGTGAAACAAATACAGTTGTCTAAAACTTTCTAAATGGAATTTTTCTCGTATTTCCCTCCCTAGTGAATGTTGACATTATAGTCTGAAAACTGCTTAAACTTGGAAGGTTTAAATTGTAACCAGCTCTAAAAATCATCCTTTTCAAATTACAGGCAGGCTAGAATATACCAGCATGGGAAAACCTTCCTTCGCTGTAGGGTGAATGTACTGTTCAGATGCCTTTGATGGACCACACACTATAATACCTTTCAGTATTATCAAATAATAACTCGGAAACTCTTGGCCATATGCTATTTGAACTATAGTCAGAGGGCATATTTGGCATGTGGTTTGTGGTCCCTGGAATATATCATGACGGGTGGAATATACTGAAATGAGGGGCTAGGAGGTAGTGCTTTTTATTTGTAAAATGCTGCTTAAGATAATTAAAGTAGTGTAGAGCAGAAGGAAGTCTTTTGCCTAGGCTAGTGGTTATCTATGTATCATGGCCTAGCATGTCTCCTGTCTCAAAGGAGTATGTAATTCAAGAAGTGTCCCTATGAAAGGGAGAAGTAGCTTTTGTTCTCATATCCAGCGTTGTCATGATTGAGGCCACATGTTCCTTTATGGCCCCTAATCAGTTTGAGGCTGATTCCTATTTAGTTCCTTTCAACCACTGTTATTCTAGCTTTATGCTATTGTAAATTTGCTCGTTCTCATCAAGTTTTACTGGAGTGATCCTCTAGTGTGTCAGGGTCTAGAAATATAGATACTGATATTCTTTCTAATGTACTTTTGCTGCCTTATGCTTGGTAATATTTTTCTACATAATGATTCACAGTAACTGTGTCTCAGGCAGTGGCTTGAGCTAGAAGGTTATGCAGCAAAGCTACAATACTTTAAAATACCAATTTTGGTTTTAAAGAGATGCGTGAAAAGGGAGGAGTGTTCTTGGGCTGAGGATAGTCTACACAATTTGAACAAGTTGCAATATGGTGGAAGATAACCCATCATCTTGCAGAGAGACATTGTGAAAACTCATATATTCTCAGTGAAGATCCTGCTGCAATTGCAGTTATTGGTTATGAACGTTTGAGGAGGCACACTCAATTGATCAAGGTTGCTGTGCATTAATATTTTATAATTACAGTTTATTTTTCAGAACTGTAATTTTGCTAGAAAATGCAGTTGTTACTGCTCCCAGTTAGTTTCATCTTTGATAATTGATAATATTTTCTTTGTTGTGAATGTATCGCTGTTTTATCAAATGCTAATAATTAGATTTATAGAATTAAAAAATAGTGAGTCTAATAAAGGGAATTCTTAGCCACACTGTAAGAAAGCTGAGTTCTAATCCCTTTTCTCCAGAGGGACTTGAACCTCTATCTCCAGCTTCCAGGAATGGTCTTAATCACAACATTTTAGGATTGGGTTTTCATTTTGAAGAGAGAACATTATGTTTTCTGGATCACTCACTGGAATTGGTCTCTTACCCTCGAGGTGCATGTCAAGTCCACAGGGCTGCTGATTTATAGGTCATTCTCATTCTCACTGTCTGGCTTGATGCTTTTTGAGGTTCTTCAGACAAGGGAGGAGTACTAGTAGAAAGGGGTTTATTGGGGCTAGAGCCCAGAATACGCTTACTGCCCAGCTGGGAAACTGGTCCAGATATACTTTCTGGATATACTTTGATTAAGGGGCAAGGAGCCAGCGTGTCAGTTGTTTGCTCCACAGAATTTAAAAGATGGGGGTTTCTGCCAAGCAATTTTCCCCCAAGTCTTCTTAGTACTAACATGAACTAAAATAATGCACTCTGCAATTGCTGTTATTAAACCCAGCATGACTGTAGTTTAGCCAATGCATTTGTGTTTAAACCAGTGAACTAATGATCAAATCCACAACTTCTAATTGCAACCAGTACATGGTGTTGTAAACATGATACAGATGGCCTTGCTACCCTGTTGGCTTCCAATTAAAAAAAAATAAAATAAAATTTACTGGTCACTTAACCCTGTATGTGTAAGTCTCAGCCTGACATCATTAATGTGTATTTGTTGACTGGAGGGAGGCACTAGAATTTCTCTTCTTGCACTTTTACTCTTCATTCTGTTAATGTGATCATTTTGAATTTGATGTTGGTTGCAGAATTTGCAGAACTTAAACATGCAATTTTTAGGAAAAAACAGAGTTGCTATGGTGTAGTAAAAATGATTATTCCTTCTTTAGCCTAAGTTAGTCACTTAGCAACAGTCCTAAACTAGATCTGCTGAGCCTGAATTGGTGCTTCTGTGTAGTTGTTTTCCTGTTAAAAATATGAGAATTTCTTTATTCTTTCATGAATGCTAATAGTATCTTCATTACTTGATTTTGTTGGAGACAAAATTTGTCCCAGCTAATAGTTTTCATTGACTGATCCAACTGAGTAATTAAGTACATGCCTAACTACAGTAACCTGATTAGTATGACTAACTAGAGTATGATTCCTCTTGTACTTAAGAGATTGTGAATATTTGGGTGGGTTGGGACTGTTATGAGCCAGTTCATGCTTTAATGTTTTTTTTGTAGGGATGGTCAACTGTATACTTCTTTTGTGTATTTTTGACAAATTAAAGATGCTTTTGATAAGTTCTGTAAATAGAAGAAGGGAACACTTTTCAGGAGCAAGAGAGCCCTTTTCTGTCAAGTCCTAGGTGTTCAGATGTGCCTGCAGTTTTTATCTGGTTTTCCGTGATGAAATGTTTTTGCACGGTGCATATTAATGTGACTTGAGCCAACTCTCTTTAGGGTTGATCAGTGTATAATCACTGAGATTTGCTGATTTACTCCAGTTAAGAATCAGGCTTTTTCTTCTGAAATAAATATTGGTTTAAACCCTGTGACCAGTCTCCAGTGAGCTTCGGGAGACAACATATTTTTTGGCTGGAGAAGTCCCTGCCTATGGTACATCTTTTTTGAAATATAGTCCAGTGGTACTGCTTTTTTTCCCAAAGCAGATTAGGGAAAAGAAAAAGTAAGCAGTGGCACGTAGGAGGAGAGGTGATGTTCAGAGGAAGCACTGGGATCTCTGCCGCTCTGAAAAGCAGGCCACCTACAAAGGGGTCAAAACCGCTGTAGGACTGCAAGGAAGACAATACGACATAAACTGTAATTATTGTAGTGAAATATCTCCCCATAAAATGTAAAGTGCTTTGAGACCTTAAAAGTCTGGTTTAGTTCTTTGTTTATGCAGCACCTGAAACACCAGAGCCCTGACCTCTGAGTGGGGCTTCTAGGTGCTGCAGTGATATAAAAAGTGAAAAATACCGAGAAAAACACTGCTGGGACAAAACATGAGATTCTCTGTATTAATGACATTGCAGGACACAGGAATCTAAGAATGTGTTTGACAGTCTGTCGTTGTAACCACCGAAACCTTAAAGGTCCAATTAAAACCTCATAAAGAGTAATTCAGTGATGTTTGCATATGTAAAATAAAATGCTTTCATAGCTGAGCTTTATGAGCATGTATGGACTCTAAGAATTCTGAAAACATTCGTGTGTTTTTATGAATGTCATGAACTCAAAATTATTTAGCAAATTTTGCTACTTTTTTTTCTCCGCAGGCTTTCACCATTGCTTACAGCCCAAACCACAAATAAAGCATTAAAATTATTGATGTGAGCTAAGCAGGAGGGCCATTGCCAAAAATAGCAGTATTCACTCAGGCTCATTCTGTGTAGCTCTGGAAAAATTATTCCCATGCTACAGCAAAGATCACATTTTTTCCTTTCTTCACTAATAGCAAAAATATTACCTTTCAAGTGGTCTGTTATTCCTGCAGCTGGGGGATAAGCAGGTTGGATGAAGTTTAAGGTAGCTAAATGAGCAAGGCTTGCCGATCCAGCCTCCTGTTAATACAGTGAATGATTTATGATGGTTTTCTCTCCTGGAGCCTTCCCACCCCCTGTTTTTGCCTTCAAGATGACATCAAAATGAGGCAAACGGGCAAGTGAAACCTCTTATTTGACCTAACTGAGCTTCAGGAGAATTGCTCTTTTTTCTTTCCACTTTAATGAGGTACATGGGAGCAGTGCGAGTGCATGGTTGGGCTCTCACAGAGTATGTTGAGAATGGATGCTCACAGTCCTGCCTTGCTGTGACCAAAAAGACACTTTTAACACCAGAAAAAAACCATGGGCTCTCTGAAGTTTGAAAAGAGTACAGGTATGTACATTCATGAGACTTGTGTAGTGTGTCAACATCCTCTCAGATTCAGTCTGCTTGGCAGTGATGGAAAGATACTTTATTCTTGGATAGGAATCCCATGTGTGGTGCTCTCTCAAAGCTGGGATCCCCGATTTGGGTGACCTCCTCCCCCATATCAGCAGCAGCACACAGGAGGCCTGCTGCTGGTTGGTCCCTAAATGTACAGAGTACTCTGCATCATATGCTGAATGGAGCGTGCTCAAGCTTGCTCCAAGCTGTGTATGCAACCTTGCTGTGCCTAGGGCTTGCCAGATGTTTCAAGGTGGCTTCACACAGGGGCTGATATGTCTTAACTTCCACGAGGTCCCCCTATGTACACATGACATGTCACATATATTAATACGGTGGTCATGATAGTGGCGCTCTGGGGGAGAAGCATATGAGCAGCCAGCCTTCATGTATGAAGCCAATCTCCCACGCTGTCTCAGATCTGCTTTTCTGTCTCCTTCAAGAGAGCACAGCACCCTTCCTGCTGACCAGCCCCCTATTAGTTTGTGGTACTCTCATCAGGTGTCTGCATGGGAGGAGCTGAGCTAGCACTTGGCATACATAGTCTTTCAAGCCTCCAGAAGCAAAGTAGCTGTTTTATGGGGTTCAAACTGCAGCCCTGGGAGCTGTAGCAAATTGTACATGGTCCCAGGCTGTGTCAGTACCAGTGATAGAAAGAGCCCACCAGTGCTGTTGCAGGGGCAGACAGGAGACTTTGGAAGGCAGGTGGAGTTTAGAGAGAAATAAGCGATCCAATAAAGTGCTGGGAAAGAAGGTGAGATGTGTAAAGGAGAATTTTCTAAAAAGAAGCTGATGTTCCCGAGGCGTGTTACATTGTTGAAGGGAATGAGAGGTAAAGATTTGATATTGTCCATTGCGATAAGTTCCCTTTGGTAGGTACAACTCTACTAAGAAAAGGCACTTCTATACTTCCTTCGGTCAGTGAGAGTTAGCTTTTGTGCTAAGCACTGCTGCTTTCTGCACTGAGATTAACAACAGCACAAAGACTCAGATGATTTGTTAGCTGGTGCTCCAAGTGATTTAGAAAATTATTTGGGGAGCAAGTTTTGGAGCTGGGTTTTCTTACCACCAATGCCCAGGTTTGTCTTTTGGCAGATCTGTAACTACCTCACTGCCTGTAGTAAGATGAGTGCAACTATTTCTTATCTTCCCCAGATGATTTGAAAGGCTAAATTTATTTGTGTGAGAATATAGGTTTTTGAGATCTTAGAAAAGTATCAGTACAGGGAATGATCATTGCCAGTTTTAAAATCCATCCTTGAGTCCATGATTCAGAAATAAAATGATCATGAGCAAAAATGAGAAAGAAACCTGATATCCATGTAAAGCTCGACCACAAAGAGGTCATCCTGTTGATGAGCTATTACCAGAGATGGGATAGCAGAGAAAATGGACAAGTGCTGTGTGGTGTTTTAGCAATGACCCTGGAGGCCATTCTGCCCCGACTGAAGCCAGCTAGGCTTTTGTTTCTGAGTTCGGAAACCCTGTGTTGTACTCAAGCTGTGGACAAATATATAATGATTAAGAACTTAGTAAGCACCGCACATCAGGTTATGTGAAGTGAGATTGAGATCATTCCTGCACTTGCTGTGTGTAAAAGGTTTTACCTTGGAGAATAGTAGCAGCAGTCCACAGGGAGGGCAGGTAAAGTGTGGGGACTCTGATGGCTGCATGGTGAGAGCAAGAAGAAATGATGCAGATTTAGGGCTGGGGGAGAGAAAAGCCTATTAAGCTGAGAAAGCAGTGGCAGTAAAGATAGGACCTACAGAAAAAATAGGATCCTGGGAGAGATGCATGCCTCCAAGCCCCCTTGCTAAATAATGTGGAGACACATGCACATTATTGTTGTAGGAGTTTTTCTCATTAGATCAAACGGACAACATCACAGCAATCTGTTGCTTCTGTAGAAAACACGGCATCCAAGAGGAGGAGGAGACACATGTGGGCAGCAAGAAAGCTCTTGAAAAACAACTAAGGAGACAGCATGGAAGAAACAGCTTACGGGGTGGGATCAGAGCAGTCCCAGTGCAGTTAGAGAGGAATGAGAAGGCAGATGAGTGGGTGAGGACAGACACCCTACTGAATGTTGATTGTGGCACAGCCTCCATCTGTCCTTCCTCGGTGCACCCACTCCTAGTGCTAGGAATAAGCTGTGATACCGTGGAATCAGATTGCTATTTGTAATGGTAAAACTGCTGCTGAGAAACACAATCTTTGTTTCCTAGTGAATGATAAAGAAACAATAATAAATGGTGTTTACAGGCCTGAGTTGTTTATCCTTCTTTGTAGCAGCACTCTTTTGCTCTACAAGCTGTTTTGCCTGTGCCATCACAGCCTGGAGACCCCATGCACTACATGCATGGGTGATTTACCTTTCTTAAGCTCCAGTAATTCATGACTATGAGACCAAGGCACTTAGATACTGAACAAGCTCCACATTAAATAATCACCACAGGAGTTGATGCTAATACAAAGCTACATCCAAGAATCCAATAACTTTTACCATTGACAACCCAGTAGAGTTTCAGCAATTAACACCTTCCTGTTGTGAAGATTCTCCATGAGGACTATGGAGTAAAATAAGTCTAGAGTTGGTTAAATTGTGTATTCCAGCATAGGCATTAATCTAAAAATGTAAATTACCTCCAGAAAGTAGAATACTTTTAATCTTGTTTAATTCTTGATACATCCATCAAAAAGACTTTGTCTTTGTAACCTCACGTATCTTCCCATCAAGAAACTGTACAGGAATATCAGATGAAAAAGAGGGGGGGGTTTCCTTCCTTGTTCTTCTTTCAGACAGTAGGGAGAGGACAGAACCATTCAGAATCAGCCATACTATGCTGCCTTAGCTACAGGGCAAGTACTCAAATGTCTGCAATACTAGTGCAGTATGAAAAGCAGACAGAAAAGTCAGACCAAGTTCCAGACCCCAGGTTTGCTGTTAGATTAGTTCTTTCTTGGCCTGTGTACTCGATACTTTCCTTATGATGGCCTTGATACTGAGGACGGCTCTACAGCTCCAGATGTCTCAATTTTGTGCTGCTGGTAGAGTCCTGTTGCAGAGAACAATCCTGCTTAAAAACCTCAGGAGCAGTTGCACAAAGGCACAATGAAATGTCAGAAGTAAGTACAGAAACGTATTTTTATTTCGGCACTGAATTTCCTTTGGTAGTATTAGCCATCACTCTTGGTATGAAATGACTGACTGCTCTACATGAGGGTGTTCTACGTGTTCTGAACCTGACTTTAATGTGGTCAACATTAGAGCCAGGAGAGGTCACCAGCAAAGGTGGGCTGTGTGTTCTCCCTGAGGTAACAGTGTGTGAGCCTGTGGGTTTGTTTTAAGCATATTTAAGGTGAGAAAAAAGAAATCCAGAGAAAAAAAGTAGCTAAATCCTTATGTGTGTTTTCTTTTCAGAGGGAACACCTGTCTGGGGTAATACTTCATTGCATGCATTCAGGAGAAGTAGGAAAGAACTCTATTTACTTCAGCTTCATTAGTGGCAGACCAACTTCTCAAATGAGCACAAAGTTTCTTTTTTTTGCCAGCTCCAAACAGATAAAATTACTACTTGGTAAATTCCACATAACCTTTAAGGCTTTCAATCACAGCAGTAAATGCTACTGTGCCCCAGCTCCTGCTTTTACTAAATTGTATTATAAGCACCTTAATTATAGTCCATGCTGTCTGATGGGCCATGGAAAAGGTCGTCTTCCAAAGAACATACGATAACAAGGGTGGAGTGATACTGGTCGTTTGTCATCTGTTGGGAGAGAAAGGGCTTTTGCAGAGAAGAAGATTAATAGTGAACAGTGTTAATCTAAATATATCTCAGACACAAAATATCACATTCCTTCAGGCTTGCCTTCTCAGGGGGTACTGGCATTAACCATTTTGCTGTGGGGATAGCTACACAAAGACATGCTCCTCCTCTTCAGAGCAGAGCTAAAAATGAGGTATGTTTTTGTTGTCATTTTACTGTTGAAGCTGCAGCGTATAATGAGGTCTCTCACTTGCGCTGCTTTTAGCAGTTGAGTTCAGGGCTTCCAGGTTGAGATCTAGTTCAAGGGCAGAGGAACGAACAGAAATATTCTCAGTGACTTCATGGTGGTTTGAGCAAATTCTCCACGCCACTGCAAAAGAGAAGAATCAGACCTGGGTCTTACAGATGGATTAGTCCCCCGTTATAGCCTGTGTCTGCCTCTTTACTTATTTAATTATTTTTATAGGTCAGATCAAATATAAGTTGGAGGCAGCTCGCTTTTCAAGTCTCTGCTGTACTCAGCATAGCAAAGCATCTGGCAGGACAATTTCATTTCTGACTCCCACTGTTAATGGCATGGCTTTGGGGCTTTGGGCCTTTGGGTAGGCAGGCTATCCTTATCACCTTGGCATGCTTCCAGCTCCAAATAATAATCCATTAACGTCTGCCCCGCTGGTGTTCTTGCCAAATACAAGGGATATCTTTTAAATAAACATTGGCAGTTCCCAGTCGGAGGAAAGAGAAAGGGAGTAGAGGAAAAACAATCCTTGACATTTCAGTGACTTTGCAGGGCTAGCTGACACCTGGTACCACCCTTATCTGCGGGTGTTTATACAGAGCTGCAAAACACAGCTTCTTCTGTTGGCTCTTTTACTTTCTTTAAATAGAACTGGGAAGACTTATAATGATAGGAGTAACTTTCTTGGATAGGCACTCTTTTCTTTGCCTTTTTTTTTTTTAATCCAGGCTAGGGAGACCCCTGCATTAACAACATCTGTGCTCCTGTTTTCCTCTGAAGTACAGCAAGAATGGTGTAGCAGGCTTGCATGCCACATACTTTACCAACAATATTTTGTTCCCACAGTTTTCGTCTCCAGTGGGTTAGATACAGTGCAGATTTACTTTCGTGGGGGGACTTTCCCACCTGACGTCCTATCTTTTCATCCATCAAACCAAACAGCCACATCGATCTGCCAATAATCAGAGCAACTGGTGCTCACCTCATTCTCAGCGTTCCTTGGGAAGTGCTTTTTCTGTGTGTTTCAACCATTTCACTTTCTTTCTCTGTAGCTGAACTCTCAATGACAGCTTGAAGTTTATTTTTCCAGCTGTTATATTTTGCTTAATAGCAATAAAATTACTTGTTTGGATATTTCACAGTATCAATAAATGAGCTGTCTAGTTTTTATTTTTGAAGTCCAGTTAAGATCTGGAGTAGGATTCATTTTTCCAGAACGTGATTGGGAGACAGTCAAATGTTCATTGTTCAGAGAATAACACAGGGTCAAACCTAGAGTTTGCTACCCATGTCTGGAACTGGATTTCATTTCTGCTTGTTTTGCCTTGATTCACTGATTGTGCTGATGCTACCTTAGTGTACACCAGAGGTAGCTAAGGGCACAGACTCTCTTTTATTCCATCTTTATAACAAGTTAATTAAAAGATTGGACGGTTGTTTGAAGCGTTTGAACTCTTGATTGTAAGGGTATTTTGCTATTTAATTCTCTCCTGCTAATGACTTGGGACTTGGTTTGCAACTACTCCCTTGCCAAAATTTCCTCAAATTTTATATTGCATTTGCAGTACTGTATTTTGCTTGCCCCTTTTCATCTGAGTGGTTGAGGCTATTCCTATCTTTCCCTCAGTTTCAAAATAAACGCCATCCCCACCCATGATTAAACTTCCTATCACATTAGCGTTATTACTGAATTTTCTGATGTGCAGCTAAAAGTTTCCTCTAACCCTATTACTTGTGTGTGGGATGGGGCAGAGGGAGACACCCTCACTGCTAAAGGACACGGAGACGAACTGACAAAGTGCAGAATGCATTTTTTGACCAGATCCTCATTTTGGGGCATTAAGCTTTTATGTTTCAACACTTCCCTTTTTGAAGCATGGTGACATTTGAATATGTGAATGTGTTTTCAATGAAGATAACTTAATCACCAGCACTGGGAGCTTGTATATCTCCTAATTAAAATGGAACTAATCTGAATCTCCCCAAGCCAATCTTTGCTGTATTTTTAGTTCAATATATTGCTCCACCCCTGGCCAGCCTGTATATGGTAAACCTTCTGCTATTTCCTGCTCAGTTATTTAATGCTGGAGCCAAGCTAGTTTCAGTTCCTGAAGCAGAACCAAGCAAAGCAAATGTGGTTAGAATGGAGTTAACTGGAAACATTCCCAAAAGATAGCAGATTTACTCCCAAGCACATACTGATCCACCTACAGTGGAAAAGAAACATCATTTGCAAATCATAACCTCTTCACTCTGTTAAGTATCTTTGCAGTGGAAGTTATCCCCTTAGTTGTTGAAATATTGCAGCTGATGTGTAAAAAGGGGGCAAGAGAAGAAGTGTATAATATTGAGAGGGTACTTAAAATAGGCAAATGCATATTAAGTAAATGTAGGTCTCTAAACTGGATTAAGGTGACACATCTATTGTTCTACTTCCATTGTTTTATTAGACTGTACCAAACCCTAGCTGCTGGAACATGTAATGTCTCTAATTTTGCTAGCCAGGAGGATCCTTAAATGCAAGTGTGCTCAGGTAGGGAGAAAGGAGGGAGCTGCAGTTGTTGTGTGGGCTAATAAAACACTTTGGCGGGCATATTTAGCAGGGAGGAGCACTCCATAGTAGCGTCCATCTGAGTCCAAATCTGGAGCTGTTAATCATCTTTAGTCTATGAGGGTCTTCTCCTCCAGGGAAAACAGCATTGTTAGTCCCCCTGAAGCATGAGGGTGAAGGCTAAATAAATACCAAATTGCTGTATTCAGTAGAGGCTGTCGATTTGTGCCAGGTGAGGTCTGTGTTCTGCCTTCCTGAAAGTGATCCTAAAGAGCGCTTCTTAGAGTGGACAGTGCAAAACTGTCACTAGCACTTGCTTCCCTTAGATGACAAAGCTTGGAGGGCAGAGAGAATAGTTACCATGGTTTGCTAAAGAAATGTCTGAATTTCTCCTCCAGTAACTTTTCAACCTGTTCTTCAAATTAGAAGGATAGAGGTCTTGAAAATAAAATCCTGGATGTTTAGTGAAAACAGAAAGTGGAATACCGTGCAGAGGCCCGAGTTGTGTCTCCCACTCGTGCCTCCCCCTCTCCCCAGGGGATGACTGCAGTAGAGGTGAAGCACTTACTAGACACTGGGGAGTCCATGTAGGAATTAGTTTCAAGGAACAAAATCAATAGCAAATCTGGCTTCAGTAGCTCTTCTGTTCACAGGGTTAATTGTTTAAATACAGGAATGCAGTAATAGAGATGCTTCGCTTCAGGCCTCTTTTAGAGATTCTGTAAGTATTTTCTAACCCAGATTTCAAGAACAACAATGTGTAGCTGTGCTGGAACAAGTGCTATTTTTAAGTTTCCTGTGGTTTGAGAAATTGTCACATTTCTCTGTCTGAAGGATCGAGGGATCCAGAAAACCAGTTCTGAGTTTCTGGTATGAACGTTGAATGAATACAAAAATGAATAGACACTGATTTTCTGCATTGTAGCAGATGAAAGAAGATGAAAGATCTCAGCTATGCTAATGTCAATCCAGAGCAGCTCCAGCAACTGCAGGCTTTAGTTAAATAAATATTATTTAACCTAGTTCAGGAAAATCCCTCCACTACTACAAAACAAGTTTTTCCACTCTTACGGGTCATGACCGTATACGGAAGCAACCCACGCTGATAACCTGTTGCACAACTGATACTGAGTAAGAGTCTTCAAAGAGCAAGTCTCTGCACCTGCTGACCTCCGGTCTGTCTAGCAGGCCTGTCCAGGTTTAAATGATGTAAGCTGCCATGTCCAGGTTTAAATGATGTAAGGTGCCATCTCCGGTGTGTATCTAGTTCTAGCCATTAGTTCGTTGTGCACAAGAGATGCCTTTTTTTGGTGCAAGCAGAGACAGTTCACATGCAGAGATCGATATATCCTTGTAAATGTCTTATTGTACATGGGAAAATGTTGTCTGTCTTCTAGCTGCATCTGTGATGCTGTGGCCTACCTGCCGCTTTGTGGATTTTGTCACGGAATAGTTTCTGGAGCTCTGCTGGCTCTCACTGGTACAGCTGTTCCTATGTCTGTGTTATTGGGCCTAGTATAACGTGTTAAGACTACACAGTAAAAACACTTTCCTTTATTATAACACCATAGGTGCTATTTATGTGTTTGACTTGCTCCCTGCGACACAGCCTTTCTTGTTTCACAGCCAGCAGTGCCTATGAACATCTTTCTTCTTTGTCTCTCCTGCCCATGTATTCACATGCCCCATAAATATCAATAGTTTGATTAAATATAAAAGAGATGCAGTGTCAGTACTTGTGTATAGGGGAAGAAGAGCACAGAGAAGAGGTAAGAGTTTTGTTTTTATGCAGACTGAAACATTACAGTAGCAGAAACGATGCCACTTACAGTAATGTCACAATCTCCTGAATAATATAATTCCATCATTGCCTGGAAACTAAGCGCTTATGCAGGGATGTATTTCACTCTTGAGTAATTGTATAGCATCTCATCAAATGACTATTACTTTATACGTCCAGGAGATTGTGAGGGCTCATGCATATTTGTTGACCACCAGACTTCTTTCCAGCAATGCTACTTGCATAGGCCTTCCCATGCACCTTTGAACCAACTTACCTTCTAGACCCTGTGTCACCCTGTGCCCTCTGCCTCTGCGGGTGGAGGGACTCTGATGAGCTTGTGATGGGAGCCTGTTGCTTATATAGACTAAGTGAAAGCACTGCATTTCTTCTTGCAATTCAGCAAGTTACTGGAGGCATGCACCAGACTTTGAGGCATTTTTTGTCTTTGTTTGATATTCTTGTCTCTGCTTCCTCATATGAATGAACTTCAAGGCACTGACACCTTTCCCACATCTTCTGAGTTTGGCTGATGTCTTTTTAAGACCTTCAGCAGTGGAGTACAGCAGAAGTCTCTTCTGGTTCACATGAATTTATAAGAATCCAGAAGCCTTTCCTGGGCGACTTTAGACTAAAGAAACGAGCGGTATGGTTCTACTCATCTGAGGCCATAAGGTAGCATATATACAATGCTCTGAGCAGGGACTTTTGTATGAGAAACATCACATTTTATACCATACAATGCACCAATCCTAGATACAGACTTTAAAAATCTGATATGGGAATGGTACACAAATGAGCAGTTGTATGGCTTATAAAATTCTGGCGTGGCTTTACAATGCAAAATGACATATTTGGCATCTGGTTATGGGAGCCTCAGTCTCTTCTCTGAGAGTTATTATGCCAACATAAGAAAGAGAAAACTAAATAGAAACCAAGAAAGATATGATTTTCCCTCTTTTTTTTTCCCCCCTTTCTTTTCCTATTGGGAGTGTTTCTGTTTGTCTGAATAAAACTTACCCATTCCAGTACCTAACTACTATTTAAGATTGCTTGCCAGCCTGAGAAGTTGTTCTGCAGGTTGCCCTTAAATAGCTCACATTTGACTGCAGAGCACCTGACAGTTGATTGGGAGACAGTAAAATTCAGGGCAAAGGCTTCCCAAACACAAAGGATTGCTTGTGGAAAAAGACCTTGTTGATCTTGGATGAAGTTATAACCACCACTTGATGACTTTAGTGAGGCATTGTATGGTGTACTAAGTCTGTACATGTGTTTCTGTGTGAAAAAACAACACCTGAGCTAAACAGAAGAGAACAGAGCTAAACCAAGTCTCCTCCTAACGGTCTTTCTTCAGGTGTATTTTATGGAGCACTTTTGAAAGGACTTTTTGTGTAAGCCCCTTGGAAACTCTTTTCAAAGCCGCTGCGCAGGAGTGCCAGAGCCTGTGGGCCACCTTCCTGCTCAGAGGTTGCATCTTGTAGCTCACATCTTTCCAGTTCAGACTTTGGTCTGTTAGATCAGGTGTTCCAGACCCTGCAGGAGTCATTTGCCTTGGTGGGAGGTGGAGGAGCTTGAAATAAAGGAGAATTTTTACAGAAAAGTGTTCTCTCTTTATCCCAGTCCCTGTTCATTCAACTGTTACCACACACTGCTGCACCCTTAACGTTGCTTCGTGCCTCCTGCTTGCTGTGCTCTCGAGAAGCATTTATCCCTTCTCTTAGAGTCAGATTTGTGTTCTGACTCATTCACTATTGTGTTTGCGGTTAATTTTATGGGGCAAAGCAACTGGGATAACCTTGTGAAGATCAAAACAGAGTACTTTTAAGTGACACATGCTTGCAGTATTAATTTTCAAATACATTTAGGAATAATATTGACATTCATTTGTTCTTTACAGGAGCGTGCTTGTTTTAAAAGGTAGACAAGCAAAAGCTTTTCATGATAACATACTTCATCTATGAAATAACTTGTTCATTTTCAGAAATTTTGTTTTAAAAGAGCTACTCTAAAGTGCCAGGATTCATGAAGCTGTTCCCCAGAAGACATCAGTCTAATCCAGAGCCCACTAGAGTCTGTGAATATATTTTTGTTTTGCTGACTTGGTTTCCAGTAAAGGACTGAGTTTTGAAACATGGTGACACCTCTTGGTCATGCTGACTTGTATCTACAGGATCTCCTTGCTCCTCAGGACCTTTCTTTTTGTGGTTCAACTGTAGTCTGCCGGAATAACTTTGACTTTCTTAGCAAGAGTTGTTACTGCAAAGCTTGTCAAAGTTTCCACTCACTTTCAGAGCTAGACAATTTAGTGAATTGGCACAATATGAACAGCATTGCCCAAAATGTTTACAGTGAACAAAGCCATACCACTATATTTTTGGCAAACAGCTGTATTCTGAATACTTGCAGGATCTTTTCAATAACCGCTGCGTCCTTTTCCAATAGCTCTCTCAGGGGCTGTTGTGCAGGCTGATGGGGAGGCTGCTTTGTGCAGAATTGAGATTTGCCTCCAGGCAGGGCAGCCTGCTCCGTCGATAGTGCCTGAAGGAACTGGGTAGGAGCTGGTAGTTATTTCTTACCATTCAAGTTACTTCATACCTTTCTTTTAACATTTCAACCAGAAATGAGTTACTTAACCACTGTGCAAGGCAGCACCTCTGAAATCTTGCCAAGTTTGGGATTTACCACCCCACCACACACACACGATACCTTTCACCCCACTCCAAATGCCAGAACGAACACAATCCCTGTGTTTGAACATAAGGCAGACGGGCTCAGGTTGAGGGAAAGCCATGCAGTACACTGATCACACGCAGCAAGCTGATCTTCTGCTGCAGTTTTTGTTTAAAACCTGTTTATTTGTGCAGGCTGGATTCTGAAACATTTGGTTTGGAGCTGGACAAGCAGAACCAACAAACTGGATGATTGCCCGGTGTGCTACAACAAAGGCAGAGAAAGAAGGAGCCTCTGGTATCATTCAAGTGCTTGACTGTTTTATTCAGTAGGTATTTTTTCAGTTCACAGCAGGCCATTGACACCAGAAAGTGCAGCAACAGCAACCTCAGTGGTGAAACTGCCGATGTTACAATCGGAGGGAGATAAAGTGAAGTATTTGTTGGAGTGGCAGTACCAGGAAATGGCTGAGACATCACGTGATGGAGGATGTGCACTCTGTAGCAGAGCGACGTATTTACTTACAGGCTAGACTTCCACCAGACTCCACCAAAGGCAGTTTTGGCTAGTTATTTGAATTACCTGACCCACTTGCAGTGGGAAGTCATTATATAGATAGTAAATACCTACCCCACCCTTGGTAGGCAGACAGACTCTTTGCCAAAAAGGTCTAGCTCAGCTTCACAGAATATAAAATATTGTACTTTTCTAGTTAAAACTGTCATTGCAAAGACATTAGACGCTGCTGCTGTTCCAGTAAACTGCTCCACTTCTTGGCATCTGATTGTTGTGGAGAAAGCCTCTAGGATTTATCTCTTAGCACCACCTGGAACACAAACCATACACAAAGAATAAGTCTGAAATTGGTCTTAAGGTGCAAGTCACTTGCTTCTCCCACTGATCAGAAAAGCTCCCAGGCCATCTGGCTGTCAGGGAAGTTGCCTGTGATGGAGGATTCCGATAGGAGCTTTACAAAACCATTAATTTGAAGTGTTAAATAGAGGCTCTAAGTTAGTTTTTCCTTGACTTTTTTATTTACTTGCTGTGAAATCTGCAGCTAACTTAGCAGTCATAACATGCTTGGTGATTAATTATTGTTAATTAATGGATGGGTTTAAAATTTTAAGCAAAGTGCTTGAAACATTATCTACAAGTTACCATCTTTTAAAAAATTCATGTGACTTATGATAATTTGTAAGAGTAAATTTTTTTCCCCATAAATAGATGAGATTTCACTAAAATCTGTGGCCTGCAACAATGTTGACCTTTAACATAACCCTGCAATTTATCACCAAAATAAGATTATGATCTTGCTTACATCACAATATAGCTGGAGAAAGTCCATGAGAAGACAGCAGGTTCCTACTAAGGCAGCTAAGAACAGATCTGGTCCAAAACAGATTTTAAAGTAAGAGGGCTTCTTTCAAATTAAAATGATGATGGCCTTTGCTTGGACTGTGGGAATAGGTGATGACAGAAAAGGAAGAAAAGAGAACTGTCATGTCTTCTACTACACATATATCTCAGTTTAATTTTGCTTATGTTTTGTGAGACTTAGGTGAGTCACATTATGTGAGACTTCAGATACTGATACTTAAGATACTGGGATGCGTTGGAGCAGTTCATTTAGCAGAAACTGAAGTGAAAATTTGATTTCCTTCAAAGGTCACTTCTCAGAGTTCAGGGGGTAATTTTTCATTTGGTAAAACCAGGGGACGATCTTGCTTGTCCTCTGAAAAACCAGTGACTATTCGCTGAAGTCGACCTGATCTATCTGTATGCATGGGGCTCATGTATTGCTGCTGACTTCTCTGCACACCACATGCTTGCTGCCTGGGTTGGATAGGCTTAGGGCAGACCACATGTAAGTTAAAAAGGATTTATGCTCCTATTCTCCTGGATCATTAGTCATGTATGTACGGTGTTAAGGACAATGTGGCGCATTGGGCTCAACAGGGTATTTGAATGCACTAAGGCAAAGATCCGTAAGGGACATAGGCACCCAGCTCAGAGACTGGGATTCAGAAGCCTTAATGAGGATGCTACTTTGCCTGCACAGTGAGTTGGGTGAATTCTGTGTCTAGTAATGGGATTCACATGTACCAGTACTCTGAGTGGGGGGATTGAGTTAGCAAGCTGGAAAAATGCTGAAGAAAAGGATAAATTTCTGCGCTTCAGTTGGTACCTAAGCCCTTTTCTTGGATCTGTCCCCGAATGCTAAAGTTTTAGTAATATGTACCAGTCATCCTTTGTTTACAATTGCACTGAGTTTCCGTAGGGAAATAAATCAAATTAAACTTTTTTTCATTTGACCCTGTTATTAAAGTAGAAAGCTGAACACCGAAAGGCACTGGAGGCCCAATGCTATACTGGAGCCACATTTCTCTTGTTTCTATTCCATTTATGAATGGCCTTCATCAACTAATCACTGTTTGGCACAGTATTAAATTTAATCACTGAACTCCAAAATGTTGTAATGTGTCTACCTACTCCGTGGTTCCATTTGGATGGAAATTTTCTATCTCGTTTAAAGACTATTAAAGCCCTGCCTTTCTTGTTCAGAACAAAAGGGTATTGTTTACTTTGTTTTTTGTTATTTTCGTATTCAACAAAAGATGATTATTCTGTCTCCTCAGTGCTGAGATCCCTGTGAACATGTAGACCTCCTCTCTACTTGCTTTTCTTCCCCCTGGGTGACTACAAAATAGCAAAATTTCCTTCACACAGAAGCTTACGGTTGAAATGCACAAAAGCAAATGTTATTTATCTAAACTTTCAAGGTTTTCCTAATGAAGGTATTAATTAAAAAGTTGATGTGAGGCATAACTGAATACAGAAACAACGTTACAAGGCACAGCAGAAGTGGCAGTAAGATTAGCACACATTTATGATGAAGAATTAATCTTTCGTGAAATAAAAACTTGTTTTAGTCAAAAACCTTTTGACCTTTTAAGAGAGAGGCAGCAAAGCCACGAGCATGTAGTTGTTTGTTTGGATCCTATTATTGCCATCACATTGTTATGTAGGGAGAATAGCTTTTTTGATCCTACAACTAGGCAGTCTGTGGGCAGGAGAGCAGGGTTCTTACTTTTTGAGAGCTAGCAGCCCATTCACAGTGGGTTGACTTTCAAAAGGCCCATTTATTGAATGACGCAAGGTGCAAATTATGACTCACTCTGCATAGGTTAAGTTTGTAAAAATCAACCTATATTCATCTTCCAGCACCTACACAGCTGCATAATGTATTTATTATCTCTAGGGTCCCATTAACCCTTTTGGAGGCTTAAAAAGTGATCTGCAATACAACCCAGACAAACTGATGTTCTTATCTAGTGAATTGGTTTTTCTCTTTTATCGGTGGTGATCTAGTGAACAGCAGATTTTCTTCTTTCTGGCCAGGATTAGGTCACAGAGCAGTCCAGCAGTCTGGGTTTGAACATTTCCTCCTGTTCTAACAGCCCTCATAAAAAATATGTTGATTGCTGGTGTTTGCTGATATGTGACACTGTGTTTTCCAGGTCTCAACCAGATGAACCAGGTGCTCTTCGATCTCTGAGTCTTCTAACGATCTTGCAATGATACTGTAAGTAATTGTTGTTTATTCTAAACAGCTTTTTAAGCAGAAGTTTGGTGCGAGTCTAGCGCATTGTATTAGTTGAAGCATATCCTTGTATTTCCCACTTGTATTGCAACCTACCTTTCATGGTAGATTTAAGGGTATGGGAGCAGTTTTGCTGTGTTTGCAAGTCCTTTAAATGGACAGAACCACCTCTTCACCTTCTCCACCCGTCTCCTTCCCTGTCTCCTCTCCTTTCAAAGGGA